>JALGBA010003961.1:160000-289782 GCA_023970755.1 Azemiops feae
TCAAACCCCAATGCTGTGGGCTGTTCAGCAATCCTCTACCATGGAAGGATGCACAGTCTGCTCAAGGCCTGCCTGCATGTTTAAGTAAGTCCTTGGTTACAGCTTGCTTCTAAGCAAGAAGCCTAACAGCTTCACCATCGTGGCTAAAGGGAAGGTTTTGCCCCTTTTGCAAAGCAAATGTTTCCCTTTTCAGATGAGAAAACATTTTTCAAAGTTGGGCCCTTGGTGAATCATTGCAAAATAAAATAAAATAAAATAAAATAAAATAAAATAGCTGTATGCTCATAATATCAAGAGGTTTCCAACAGACGTAAGCCTTATGAGACGAGACAGTTTTTCTCCTCATCGCATAATCTCAGCACATAAGGAGGGATGTATGAATCTGAACATTTGTGAAGCAAAGTAAATAATCACCCTTCCATGCTGGTCAGGTTTGGTAGGGCTTGGTAGGAGCATCTGTTCCCAGACTGAAGGAGCCATATTGTGTGCATCCTGCTGTGGAGGTTTTAGAGACAGTGACCTTGTGACTGGGAGCCAGAGAAGACAATTTTAAAAGTATTAACTGCCTAGTTGAACACGTAGGGGACTGCTTGCAATCAAAAACTTCTATCCAGGTTAATTCATCAGTTAGCTGCTTCTTCTTCTTCTTCTTCTTCTTCTTCTTCTTCTTCTTCTTCTTCTTCTTCTTCTTCTTCTTCTTCTTCTTCTTCTTCTTCTTCTTCTTCTTCTTCTTCTTCTTCTTCTTCTTCTTCTTCCTTCTTCCTTCTTCCTTCTTCCTTCTTCCTTCTTCCTTCTTCTTCTTCCTTCTTCTTCTTCTTCTTTTCTTCTTCTTCCTTCTTCTTCTTTTCTTCTTCTTCTCTTCTTTTCTTCTTCTCTTTCTTTCTCTTCTTCTTCTTACTTCTTCTTCTTCTTCTTCTCCTTCTCCTTCTCCTTCTCCTTTCCTCCTTATCCTCCTCCTCCTCATCCTCCTCCTCCTACCTCCTCCTCCTCCTCCTCCTTCCTCCTTTCCTCCTCCTCCTCCTTCTTCTTCCTCTTCCTTCCCTTCCTTCCTCCTTCCTCCTTCCTCCTTCCTCCCTTGAAATTAAACTTCAGAACTCATGATTCAAGTGCTGTATTATGATTCAAGCCCACAGTATTATGACATACACACACACAACACGTTAAGTCATCCTATTTGCTTAGTGGAATTGGGAGTATTATCCCTCCTGTTTGGCTTATCAACAGCTTAATTATATCATGTCAATCCATAGCACCTGTTCTGGTTAGCAGAAACTAGAATTTAGCAATCAGTCTGAACTTCTGGCTAACTGGAAATGGCAACTGCATTTTCACAATCCACTGAGCTGTCAGGGCACCCTAGCACTAATCAGGACTGGAAGCTAACAGCCAAGGAACGAAGAATTCCAACAACTATATTTGTTATTCAGGAGTAAGGAAGATGACCTTGACAGAGATATGCAGGATGTGTTGCCTACACTCTTGTTTTAGCCAATCAAAATAAAAGTAGTTTTAGCCCGGTTTTGATGGAATTGATTTTCTTGTCCAGTCTACTTAGTGCAACTGACATCAATGTCTATTGTACAGATGTGGTGAAGTACCAGTATCCAGTTTCCATATTATTTCATTGCTGTGACCTGTCTACTCAACACAGACACAATTTATCTGTGTGGTTGCTAAGAGTCCAAAACAACTTGATGGCACATAACCAGTTAGTGAATGACCTACAGAGACAATGCAGTCTGCTTAATTATCTATCCCTCCATGCAGTTCTACTGGCAACATATTTCTAAAGTTTTTTGTTTTTTGTTTAACTTGAACTTGAAGTCCACGAGTCATAAAAGAGCCAAGGTTGCCTACCCCTGGACTAGCCCAAAGTCATCCAGTTGACTTCTGTGCCTGATAAGTCCTACAAGTTGGGTTTTTCCCACTGTTGTTGTTATTATTATTATTATTATCATCATCATCATCATCATCATCATCATCATCATCATCATAACAACAACAGCAATAATAATAATAATAATAATAATAATAATAATAATAATAATAATAATAATAATAATAATAATAATAATAATAATAATAATAATAATAATAATAATAATAATAATAATAATAATAATAATAATAATAATAATAAAGTTGGAAGGGACCTTGGAGGTCATCTAGTCCAATCGCCTGCTCAGGCAGGAAACCCTATACTATTTCAGACAAATCGTTGTCCAATCTCTTCTTAAAAACTTCCAGTGTTGGAGCATTCACAACTTCTGAAGGCAAGCTATTCCATTGGTTTATTGTTCTCACTGCTAGAAAATTTCTCCTTAGTTTTAGGTTGGTTCACTCCTTGATTAGTTTACATCCATTGCTTCTTGTCCTGCCTTCCGTTGCTTTGGAGAACAGGTTGACCCCCTCTTCTTTGTAGGAGCCCCTCAAATATTGGAACAGTGTTATCATGTCACCCCTAGTCCTTCTTTTCATTAAACTAGACATACCCAATTCCTGCAACCGTTCGTATGTTTTATCCTCCAGTCCCCAATAATCTTTGTTGCTTTTCTCTGCACTCTTTCTACAGTCTCAATGCCTTTTTTATAACGTGGCAACCAAAACTGGATGCAGTATTCCAAGTTTAGTCTTACTAACACAACCTTAATATTCGTAACTGCGCAAACAATCTACTTCATAAACACGGAGAACCCTATTAGTTTTAGATTGCTTGAGGACAGAATTGTTCAGTATCAATTAACTCTTTGTCCCCATTATTCAGTTAAAATGCTTCATCAGAAACCCCCTGAATTTAACACTAAGTAGCTCAGTCCCTGTTTATTGTTTATCAGTATTAGCATACAGTTGACTTTTGAGTACTATTTATTGACAGAGAGGATATGCTGTATTCATTACAGTTAACTGCAAAATAATATATTTTGGACTTCCACTATGTGTTTAAATTAACACATTATGGAACATCTAAAGTATCTGGTAAGGTGTTTGCTCTTCAGAGAGAATTTGGGATTCTCTGAAAAAGTAACAAATTTGGTGTTTGTCCATATGATAATAGTTGTTTTTCTCTCACTCCTCTTACATGCTGGAAAATGGTATGGTAAATACCGGCCCTTTAGGCAGCCATCTTATATAGCCAGCATATCCTTTGTACTGTGTGGGGCAGCTGCTGGAAAACAATTTTTTCCTCTTTTAAAGCTTTTAATTCTTGCAAAATAATATTTTGCAATTATTATGAGCATTCGCCTGCAAATGAAATTTGTGTGTGTGTGTGTGTGTGCTTTGTTCGTATTTTAAGCAGCCAATTAGGGATTCATATACTCTTGCACCGTGCTCATTTGCATAAGTCTAAGCTCTCTTTTGTACTGTAATTAATTCCAATTCTTTCTGAGGCACTTCTGATATGTTAATCGTGTCCTCAAATACCACAAGATGCAAAGCAGAGTGTGTGTGTGTGTATGTGTATGTGTGTGTTTAATCCCACACGAAGGAAGGTCTTTAGTTTTTTTGTTTTTGTTTTAATGTGTTTGCACTTAATGCTGAAATGAAGCAATTAAAGGGTGTGTCCACACCTGTTTGGATAAGTGTGTTTATTAAAATTAGCACTTTGGGGGAAGAAAAGAAAAAAAGAATTGCCCTCAGGCCTGGTGCCGTGAAGAGGCCTTCCAAGTCAGTAGATTACATGACTAATCTGCTGTGATGATCAGGGAAGAATTACTTCATGAGGGATGAAAGGTGAAGGTAACAAAATGGCCAGAGATGCCTCTAGCTTTTTTTATTTTATTTTAATGTACGGTACTAGATGCTAGTTGCATGTGCTATATATACTCTAGAGCAGGGGTCTTCAAACTCGGCCCTTCGATGACTTGTGGACTTCAACTCCCAGAATTCCTCAGCCAGCGTGCCTGGCTGAGGAATTCTGGGAGTTGAAGTCCACAAGTCATCAGAGGGCCGAGTTTGAAGACCCCTGCTCTAGGCAGCGGGAGAAAAGCTCAAAGATGTGAAAATTGCCTACTCCAGGGACATTGCAAGGACAACCTTGAGCTCTGAACAGGAAAAGGATGGAGGAAAGCCACTCTGAAATCCCCACCCTAAGGCTCCAGTCAAATAATTCCATCAGAAAGCTCTTCAAGAAACATCTCGTAATGCAACAAGACAGAGGGTGAACATGAGCACGGAGAAAGGAGAGTGAAGATTCAGTGAAGGGTGAGCTGGGCAGCGAAATAGGTTTTCTGCCTCTAGATCTTTTTAAGATTTGAAAAGGGGGGAAACGTCGTGTTTTGATCTCCAACCGCTTGCCCATAAGACTGAGGAGTGCTCCTCTTTACATAAATACTGAAGGAATATACGGTAGTCGTGACCCTTTCAACAGGACCTGGAGTTTGATCCCCCTTTGTCAGAAGCTCACTCAAATAGGTCTGCAAACTAAGGAGAAATTTCCTGACAGTTAGAACAATTAACCAGTGGAACCACCTGCCTCCAGAAGCTGTGAAGGCTCCAACACTGGAAGTTTTTAAGAAGAGACTGGACAGCCATTTGTCTGGAATGGTATAGGGTGAACATGTCAAACTCGCGACGTCACGTGACGTCGCGCGACGTATCGGAACTTTTTCCCCATTGCCGGCAATAAGGTGGACGCGGTTTCCTCGTGACACATCCGGCCCGCGGGCCAGTGGTTTGACACCCCTGGTATAGGGTTACCTGCCTGAGCAGGGGGTTGGACTAGATGACCTCCAAGGTCCCTTCCAACATTATTAATATTAATATTAATATTATCCCCCCAATACCATCCAGCATTGCTCCCCTGTGCTCATCTTTTAGCTTAACAGTCTTTCTTCTTGCAAAGTAGTAAGACAAAACATGACTATCCCAAAGATGCTTTTTCAGGAGGCAACGTCTTCAAAAGAAAAACAAGAAAGTCCAGTTGCCTCCTGAAAAAGCATCTTTGGGATAACTATGACCTGGATGACTGAGAATCTCCATAGACAAAACATGACTGAAGACTCAGTTTAGTTTAGGGGTGAAAGCACTAGGCTAGAAGCCAGGAGATGGTGAGTTCTAGTCCCACCATAGGTGTTAAGGTTGACTGGGTGACTATGGGCCAGTCACTCTCAGCCCCACTCACCTCACAGGTTATTGTTGTGGAGAAACTAGGTGTCAAGGTTCCAACTGATGAACCCAACCAAACAGGCACCTTTGAGACATCCTGATCTCTTAATACAGGCAGGTCAAACTCACGACATCATGCGACATTGTGCGACGTATTGTGACTTTTTCCCCATTGCCGGCAATGGGGTGGGTGTGGTTTCGGCGTGACGCATCCGGCCCGTGGGCCGGAAGTTTCACATGCCTGTCTTAATATAAAACTTTATTGAGTACATCACTCCGGCACTGTTGAAAGCAAAACCAGCTCTGGAAAGTCCCCTCCCAAACCCATATAGTAAACATATTGAATTCTCCCTCCTCCCTCTGGGTCAGGTTACGTTGCTCAATCAAGTAGAAAAAATATTGTTATGAGAAAGTATTTCTGGGTCTAGCCAGATACCTGATGTAAGGTATGTCTCACGGTCTGGCTTCTTAATTTTTGAAGTCTGCATTCCAAACCTCTTCCCTTCCCCCCAAGGTTGTAGGAAAGCTGAGAGGCAATTATTGTCACACCAGCAAATGCGTGCTTCAAAACTTAACAGTAGGAGGAAGGAGGAACGTTAGCTATGTTTTCTGCCTTGAGTTACTCATAATAAAGTTGGGACAAAAATAAATAAATACAGTTAGGTAGAACTACAAAGCTCCCCTTCTACAAGGCCTTGGTGAGACAATGTTATGGCACAATAGGGCTGTCAAGAGTAAATCATGGGCAGCTATGTGCCTCTCTGTTTCAACTTGTCATTAGGGTAAGGGGGGAGGGAGTATGGACTACAAATGGGCAAATTTGGAGAAATGAAACTTCTGCGGTTCCACGAAGGCCTGTGAGAATCTGGAAACCTTTCAAGGTCATATCAGCAGGTGTGAAGAAGAACACAGATGGTTCCCATAACAAGATAATTTGTTTACATGGTATATGTGGGGTTGGGCTGAGAAAGTCATTGTTTAATCCTGTCCACTGGTGTTTTAGAAAGTCAGAGTTAGTTTTACCTCGCCCTTACCACGCTATGTATTCAATAAAGAGTGAGCTTTTCAGAATTGAATCGATCCTGGATTTTTATTTGGATATTAAGGCTGGATGTTGACAAGGGCTTAACATGAATGGGAAACAACCTTGCTTTATGGAACAGGGCTAAGAGTGCAACATGGACTTTGTAATAATTTGTCCAGCACCTCAGCCCAAGCCAGACATTAAGAGATGTCATAGCTGATGAGAGAGCAGAATGATATACAGGCATGCAGTGCCAATCGCATTTGTTGGCAAAAGGGATGTCTATTTTTTGAGAATCATGGGTGTCCTTGTAGCATATAACAAACGGTCCCCAACCTTTTGAGCACCAGGGACCAGTTCCGTGGAGAGAGATTTTTCCACGGACCGGAGGGTGTGTGGTTTTATGTACTGCCGACATCCCACGGATGGGGCTTTGCTTGTTTGTGTGGACCGGTTTCTGGCATGCCGCAGCCCGGTGCCGGTCCACAGACCGGGGATTGGGGACCCCTGGCCTATAAGACAGGACTCACTGCAGAACATTTTCGTCCCTGCCTCTCCCACAGGAACTAAATCTTTTCCTAATCAAGGTTTTATATCTATTCTTAGTCGATCTTAATCTACCACTGTACATAGTCCTCAACTTACAACAGTTTGTTTAGTGACCGTTCAAAGTTACAACGGCACTGAAAAAAGTGACTTAGGACCGTTTTTCACAGTTGCGACCTTTGCAGCATCCTTGTGGTCATGTGATCAGAATTCAGACGCTTGGCAACTGATTCATATTTATGACCGTTGCCGTGTCCCAAGGTCACGTGATCCCCTTTTGCGACCTTCTGAGACTCAAATTCAATGGGGGAAGCCAGATTCACTTAACAACCGGGTTACTAGCTTATCAGCTGCAGGGACTCTCTTAACAACGGTGGAAAGAAAAGTTGTAAAATGAGGCAAAACTCATTTAATAAATGTCTCACTTAACAACATTGGTCATAAGCTGAGGACTATCTGTAAATGCTTTTAATGTGATGCGTGGAATCCTGCGCAACATTTAAGTAGCAGTGCAGGCTCATAGATCTTTTTGGTATAAATTTCACTCTCCTCCATGGTTGTTGCTGGATTCACCAGAAAAATTTTGAAGCATTTGTTCTCATGCAGGAATAATCCATAAACTCTATGAGCTAATTGAGAAGATTATGCACCTTGAAAAGCGCTGCTGCTAAAATGATGCACCCTCCTAACAAGTATTATCTTTCCTATTCATTGGGGGAAGGAAATAACATGATAGAAAGAACAGAATAAAAGGAATCACTTTGTTTACTTTATTCTTTGGAAATTCAGATTCATGCCAGGAACCTGAGACATTTATTAGATGGATTGTTTAAATTGTATGCTGTCCAGGAGTCACCGCTGTGAAATAGGTAGCATATAAATAGTTGAAACAAACAAATAATTCAAATAACATCCTAAGATATAATAAAACACAGTTTAAGGTGTTTATTTGATTTGGTATTCTTCCTAATGCATCAATAGCTAGAGAGGTTACTTCACAAGAGCTTTTACATTCTATTTTTATTGCTAAATCTGTCTGTCTGTCTGTCTGTCTGTCTGTCTATCTATCATCTGTCTTTCTATCTGTCTGTCTCTTGCTCGCTCGCTCTATATCATTTGACTTTCTCTCTCTCCTATCTCTCTATCAATCCACCACCTATCTGCCTACCTATATATTATCTATCTATCTATCTATCTATCTATCTATCTATCTATCTATCTATCTATCTATCTATCTATCTATCTATCTATCTATCTATCTATCTATCTATCTATCTATCTATCTATCTATCTATCATTTGTCTTTCGCTTTCTGTCTGTCTGTCTATCATTATCTATCATCTATCCATCTCTATCATCTCTCTATATCGATATCTCTATCTTTATATATCTATATCTATATCTATATATCTATGTCTATATATCATCTATATCTATATCTATATCTATATAAAAATCATCTATCATCTATACTGGGAACAGATAAGGGGGTGGATACAAGAGATAACCAAAGAATAAATTGAATTTAAACCGGAGCTATTTTTATTAGGTATAATTAATCCAAAGATAAAAAAACAACTTCGATACATCATTGTACACATAATAACAGCGGCACGCATCGCATACGTGCAATGTTGGAAATGTGAGAATGTACCACCAAATGACATGATCATTTATAAGATACTAGAATGTGCTGAAATGTACAAGCTTACTTTAGAAATAAAGGATAAGGAAGCAACAGAATATTACGAGATATGGAACAAGTACTATGTTTGGTTAGATCAAAGAACAAAAAAGTAGGAAAGCTATGTAACCAACTGTAAATAAATGTAAGAAATAGAGGACACAGTACTGTTAAGGAAGAAAAAAATGTATTTTGTTTTGTAAATTGTAAAGGGAAAAAGGGAAAATAAGTTTTTTAAAAAAATCATCTATCACGTCTGTCTGTCTGTCTGTCTGTCTGTCTGTCTGTCTCTATCTATCTCTCTCTCTCTCTCTCTCTCTCTCTCTCTCTCTCTCTCTATTCTCTCTCTATCTCTCTCTGTCTCTGTCTGTCTGTCTGTCTGTCTGTCTGTCTGTCTGTCTGTCTGTCTGTCTGTCTGTCTGTCTGTCTGTCTGTCTGTCTATCTGTCTATCTATCTATCTATCTATCTATCTATCTATCTATCTATCATCTTACTCTTGTATTGGATGTGCTATATTCTAGATGGCCATTTGTACATAATTCTTTTCAACAACTTTTTTCAATGTTGTGATTATATCACATTTGAGAAACTCAGAAATTATAATTTTGGTGCAGATGCCAATGGATCATAGCGTTGTTATTTACAGTCAATCTGTTATTATGTTTTTTTTTTAATATTCATTAAAAAATATTCATTAAAAAATATTCATGGCGGAATAGCATCGCAGAAAGAACAAACAGCAAGAATAACATCTTTATTATTATTCCACTCCACTCCACTTTTGCCAAAACACAAGGCATACGCCGAGGGTTCAAGCTGAGGCATTAGAAGTAAAAAGGAAGAAAAATAATTTTAAAAAAGATCTCAGCTGTATGTCCTTAAAGTTACAGTATTTTAATGGTGACAAGATGAAAGAAATAGTCTAGGGAGTCTCTGAAAGTATTGTTAATCTCGCCACATAAATTTAATTCTTTCCTCATCCTCTGCAGCCAATTGGAATGACTGATTTTATGTAGACATATTTCAAAAAATAAATGAAAACTTTTTTCCCCCTCCCCTTAGCCTTCAATTTTGATAAATACTTCATGATGAAATTCTTTTTTTTTCCCCACCTCTTATTTGAGACAAATGGAGTAAGGTTATACCTTGGAGAGAAGAGGCTGAGGGAAAAAACAAGGAAACAATCCCGATAGCTAGGCTACATTTCATTAATCAGGAGCCCATCTTTCTCAGATAAAATATTGAATATCTACTAGACCTAACTGACTAGAAAATGAAGATCACCATGCAAAGCAAAGAAAATAGCCTTGAGAAGACAGGGTTTTTATATATTGCAGAGTCCCGGGGTGTGTGTGTCCCGTGATGCCTTTTTACGACCTTCTGACAAAGTCAAAGGGGCAGGCCAGATTCACTTAACAACCGCATTACCGATTTAACAACTGCAGCAATTCACTTAACAACGGTGTCAAGAAAGGTCGCAAAATGGGGCAAAACTCACTTAACAAATGTCTGATTGAGCAACATAAACTTTGGGCTCAATTGTGCTGGTAAGTTGAGGGCGACCTGTATCTGCTACCTTTTAGAGCTGGCAGATTCTGAAAATGGTTCTCCCGCTGTTTATAAATCTTTTTTTCTGCAAAAAGAGAAAGAGGGGTTAAGCTAAAGGTGGGGTCCACCACCCCCGGGCTGCAATCCACTACCACGAGCTGTTCAGAACCGGGCTGCGGAAGTTGGAATTGGGTATGTCTAGTTCAATGAAAAGAAGGACTAGGGGTGACCTGATAGCAGTCTTCCAATATCTCAGGGGCTGCCACAGAGAAGAGGGAGTCAAGCTATTTTTCAAAGCGCCTGAAGGCAGGACAAGAAGCAACAGATGGAAACTAATCAAGGAGAGAAGCAACCTGGAACTAAGGAGAAACCTCCTGACAGTTAGAACAATTAACCAGTGGAACAACCTGCCTCCAGAGGCGGTGAATGCTCCAACACTGGAAGTTTTTAAGAAGAGATTGGACAGCCATTTCTCTGAAATGGTATAGGGTTTCCTGCCTGAGCAGGGGGTTGGACTAGAAGACCTCCAAGGTCCCTTCCAACTCTATTTTATTCTGTTATTCCACTGGGTCATTCTGTTGGTTTCCTTGCCACCAGCTGCTCAAATACTGCTTTATTACTTCTTAAAGTTGCCCCAAAGTGTTTGCTTATAAAAGGAAAGAGAAACAGAATGAAACTTTTGTCTGCCTCTTTCCATTAATGGTAAATCACTACCCCTTCCTAATGGCAGAATATTCCTCTGCTCCAATTTAAACTTGGCATCCAACCACAATTTTAAATTCCTGCCTCTCTTAAAATTAGGGAACAAATCTGGGCTGAATAATGTAACTCTGGTATTGTTCAAAATGCAAGTCTTTTTTTTTTTTTTTAAAGGAAAGAAAGTACCAAACAACATGGAAAAAGGTAAACTTTAGGAGGCGTGTGTCACATTCTTGATCTGAGAAAGAGCCATATCGAAAACAGTAATGGCTCCTGTTTTCATTTCCCATCCCTCCCCCCGTTCTTGTGGCAATTGAAAACGAGCAAGATGGCTTCAGCCAGGTTCGTTGCAGAGGTGACAGCACCTTCACGTGGGAAAGTGTTTTTCTTCCATTCACTTCTATCTAGCCTCCATGCACTTTATTTTTTTATTTGTTCAGTTGCAGCCTAGTTTCACTGTGAATATTTGAAAGAAATGGTGCACCGGACCGGATATTAATGGCTCAGTGGCTACCAAATGCTGTTTTCTAACACCCAGAGAGAGAGGGTGTGTGTATATATGAAACCACCCGGCAGGATGCAATTTATCTTCAGCTGCTTTGCAAGTCAGAACATATTGCATCTCTCTGTAGGGTCCTCTCTGTGGTGTCCAAATCACTCAGTATCAGAAATGGAAATTGACCTTTTGTCCTTTCTCATACTTAGATTTGTTGGAATTGCACAATGCTTTGGGAACAAATTTGTGAAAGATGCCTTGAAGCACACCGGGCACGAACATGGCCCCGGCGTGGTACGCTTTAAAGCAGCCACAGCTTTTGTGGATGTGATGGAATATAGTGAGGAGGTGGATTTCAAGGGGAGTAAAAGGCAATCCAGCCTAGATATTAGATGTGAGAGATAGAGGGTGAAGAGAATTGCTTCTCAACTTGCCAACAAACTTTGGGCGGGGAGGGAATCTGTTTGGTATGCAGATTTCAAAGATTAAGAAGCCAGACCACAAGATTCAAGGACGTTATATACCAGAGCTAGAGATGCTTACTCATAACAATATTTTTCCACTTGATTGGACAACATGACCTGACCCAGAGGGAGGACGGAGAATTCAATGCTTTTACTACTGTGTTTCCCCGAAAGTAAGGTTTACCCTGAAAATAAGCCTTAGCTTGATTTTTGGGGGTGGGCCTAATATAAGCCCTACCCCAAATATAAGCCCTAGTTTGGGGGCAAGGCACACACTTAAAAATCAAGCTAAGGTGGGGTTGGGGGGTGGAGCTGCCCCACATACCCCGCACCCGCTTTCCTTGCAGCCAGGCCTCTCCTTACCGGCCCACTTCTTCTTCTGTGGCCTCTTCTGCAGGCAGGCCTGCATTTCTCAGTCACGGGCCTTTCCGGAAGGCCTCTGCAGCCGAGGATTGAATCCATAGCTCGGTACTCGGCTGCAGTGACCTTCCGGAAAGGCCTGACTGCAAAATGCAGGCCGGAATGCAGCTGCAGAATGACTTGCTGGTTGGGGCTGTTGGTGCCAAAGGAGAGTATAAGAGACACCCCCTGAAAAAAAGACCTGGTGCCTCTTTTGGAGGCAAAAATAAATAAATAAATAAGACCTGGTCTTATTTTGGGGAAAACATGGTATGTGGATCTGGGAGGGGTCTGGCCAGAGCTGGTTTTGCCTTCATAATGTGCCGAATTGGTGCACTCAATAAAGTTTTGCATTGAGAGATTGGAAGGTCTTGAAGATGTTTGCTTGGTTGGGTTCATCAGTCATGGGACCCATGACACGCCGTCTTAATAGCTCACAGAATATTTTGTAGATGCAGATAGTAGAGTACTGAAGTCTGGCAAGATTCTGTCTATAGGTGTGAAACAATAAAGAATTCAGCTTGAAAGAATCACCACATGTTATTTTCGGTTTTGACACCTGGACAAGTGGCAGCTTGCATTGCAATTGTGTCAGAAGCACCAAGGTGCTTCTGGGTTGAAAAGATTAGCCGGTGACATCACCAATGCCTGGGGAATGCCTAAGTTGGGGGCTCCTTTCAGGTCCTCAGCAGGAGCTGGAGCAAAGGACAGGAGCTCACCCCACCCGACAGCACCACTTGGGTCTCGAACGTGAACTTGCTGCTTGTCAACCCAACGTCCTAACCACGCAAGCCACCATGTTCCTGAAGGGACCGTTTCAGACATGCCCTCCAAAATAACTTTTTGTAACTGAAAGCTTTCTATACCCTGAAAATGATATCCCAACAACAGAGAGATTGGATATCTGTCCTAGATTTTCTTTCACGATAAGTCTGGACGGTGTATACTGTTAGGAGTTGAGAAAATTCATTATCTTTTCTGTGGCTGGTGTTTTTATTACCCAAAATAATCTAATCCCTTCTTTCCAAGGAATATGACCTAATAATAATAATAATAATCTAATAACTCCTTCTTCCCAAGGAAATGGATCTCTCTCTCTCTCCGCGCCTCCCTCCCCATGTCTATTTTAGGGTCTTCAATTTGCCAGGATAATTCCGTAGTCTACATCCTTAATTTTACCCATTTGCATGCCAGGCTTTAAAAAGAGATTGGTTCTTTGGAGAATCACCCGTATTGTTATTGTTATCGTTGTCATTATCGTTGTTGTTTTGCTTCTTGCTTTGTTCCTCAACATTTTTTTTATTATTATTTCAAAGCTTTTTCGGTCACACTCTTTTACCCTTAGATGTTTCAATTATGCAGCAACAAGGTGGATGTGTTCTTTGCTTTGCTGAGCTGGTTCCATTTTGTCACCTCAGCTTTGCAAGCAGTCACCTATTTTTAACTTCAAAAGCACTCTGCCCCCCCCCCACCTTGAATTTCAGAAAACAAATATGTTTCTATCGGGAGGGAGGCGAGGCTTGCTCCCTGCCTGCCAGATTGTATTTATTCTTCCCATCCCATTCTCCTCTACGTTTTTTTTTCTTCTCCTAAAACTTGGCCTCTTAAAATAGATCTGGTGAAAGTGTTTTTCTTCTATTTAATATGGGGTTTTTTGGGGGGGGGGTTGGCTTAAGAGCCATATTTTATTGGAGAAATGTGTCCAGCACATTTATAGAAAAAAAGTATTTTTAATTTTTTTTTTTGTTATTTATTGGTGAATCTATCTCATGATTTAGGATCCTTGTTTGTTTTCATGGGATGTTAATAGTCATCAGAATTTTCAAAGGAGCTCTGGGTGCAATGTCATAACCTGTTTTTAAAACTGTATTTCAATACTTCATATCACCGTCTTCAATTTTGTTGTTGACTGTGCTACCATCTATCTGGCTTGCCATAAATATTGCATGCCCATGTTTTTGATTTACTTGCTTGGGGTTATGACCCATTTCGTTAGAGCTGACTGCTTAATTAAGTTTCCAATTGTTTTTGTTTGTATCCACTGCCCTAGTTTTTTTGAAAGAACTAGCCAACATGAAGCCTGCATACTTTTGTCGGCGTCCCATCAATGACATTGTCCTCTAATCAGTTGTCCCCCCCCACACACACGTACAATCCCACACCTCTCTTATTAGCTGTGCACTTGATGAGATTTTAATTTCGAGACACTTCGGAGATGCTCAAAAGGACATTAAATTCATATTGATCACGTAGTCACAAAACTGTTTAGAAAGGACAGCGTTACAATATTTAATTCCCTGTCTAATATTTGGAAAGCAGCTGGCTCAAACCATTTGGTTCTCTTAGCCCAAAACTAATTTTGTTGTCTTACCAGTCATTAGCTTCCAAATAAATCCGCTGACATGTATGAAACGAGATAAAAGAAGTTGTCCTTGTCCTTTGCTCTAAAGCAAAGTAGTTTCTGATTACATTACGTTTTCCATAATTCCGCGGTCTCAGGTGGACACGAATATATATATATATATATATAGAGAGAGAGAGTAACAGTCTGAAATTTTGGAATAATATCAAGAATAGTCTTGATTCTTGATTTTGGAGTCCTTCCATATTCGTTCAATCATACCCAAGCTTCCTTGCCAACTGTTATAGTCTATCTGTGAGCTTCGTAATGAGGTATGAGGACAATTTGTAATCAGAGTACATTTCAGCTTCCATAAATTGTTAACTATTTCTGCTGGGGTAAGTGTGAGTTACACTCTAAACCAGACATGTCAAACTCACGACGTCACGTGACGTTGGGCAATGTATCTGGACAGTTTTGCCATTGCCGGCAATGGGGCGGGCGCGGCTTCCATGTGACGCACCCGTCCCGCGGGCCGGCAGTTTGACACCCCTGCTCTAAACCTTCATTGTTGAAGGACCTTGCATGTAAAAAGTCCAATTAGTTTTGCTGTGAGTTGGGCAGTGCTTTATCTCATTCCTGGCTACTAATCAAACTAATAACTGAATGTATTAGATCCACATCTGAAGCCCAGGGATAGGATGGAATCTTATTCCCTGCCTACATTGAAGAGCTTTCATGATGCTTTGACTGCTGTATGTTTGTATTTTCAAGTTGGTTTTAGTAGTTGTATATATTTTATTTATTTTAAGCTTGTGCACCACGTCCCAGAGTCATAGATCTGAGATGAGCTGCCATATAAATTGAATATATAAATTCACAAAAACTACATTGTCCCATTAACAATAAAAATCTGTAACAGCAACCAAAGGCAGTTGCCTTTTTGGTCAAACCAGGTGATCTGTTGTTTGTTTGTTTGTTTTTTAACACAGTAACCTTTTGCTAATAATTGCCCAAAACTGCATTTAATGTATCAATAAGGATACCAAAATTAAATTGAGGAGACGGGTGCAAGAAATCACTTTAAAAATTTGGAATAATTTGTACCTGTTGTAGTTTTATAAATTGCTTGTAATTCCCGTCTTTCGTTTCCTATTAAATCTATTTCACGTTGTCAGAAGAATAATTCGGGGGTCCCATTTTGAGCCGGGATTGCTCCAGAAGAATAAACCAGAATGAAATCCACACGTGCAGCATGAAAAGGAGATGATTTATTTATCCCCCAAAGCAAACAGGTTCTCTTCTGGGGTAACTACAGACAAATGAGGTATGGAGAGGTTGATTTATAAGACAGGACTTAAACATCTCTCATGTCAAGTTGGAAACTGGGTGACTTCGTGACACACACCCGTAAGGTTTGTGGGCCATAAGATGGAAGTAGTTTGCCTTCTTTTAACATCCCACTTCAGTACCGCACCTCTAAAATTCCATCCAAGGAGTAACCAGGTTCAATCCTGTTTAGCATTCGGTCTCAGGCAATGTTGATCAGAGATTGCCACAAGGAGAAAAATAGGGGCCATATCCATAAAAGATGCATTCACTAATGCTCCTTACTCCAGAACCAGGGATTAATAGCAATGTAGGGACTATAGGAGACCCAACTTTCATTGAATCAATGTGTTGTCCGAAACACAATTGGGTCCTTCAAAGGCTAGCTTAGAGATACTGGTCCTTGGAGTGAGCTTGAGGAGCATGGGTGTGTGTACATGCTGGTTCTGGTGTGTGACTCCGTCAAAAGGTCAATCTTAATTGCCCTTCCTTGTGTCTGTCAGCTTGCCTTTTTTGTATAGATGGGATCTGAGCAACCTATTTGTGGGTTTGGGGAAGTATGGATGAACGGGTTCTTTGTCTAGCTAATTACTCTTGCTCAGGTAATTGGTTTTACTATTTATCAGTTGACTGAGCAATCTTCACAGATATCTTTGTTGAAATGTACCTGTTTGATTGCAACATAGTCTTGGTAGATTATTTGAGACAGTGGAAGAAAAGAAAAACCTCCTGTGATTATTAGTGATTATTAAAGATTCTTCCCACAATATATTAAAAAGGTGGCCATCCCTTCAGACTACCCTCCCCTCTAAAAAAATTAGTCTGTTGGGACCGCTTTGTAGAAAATGAGCCATCTTTGATCAGCTGACTCGTGATTTATACGGTATTATTTAAAAAAATGGCCTAGGTTCAAAACGTTGGTTGCAGAAAAGTTACATTGGCTGTGGAACATGGAAGAGAATATGATCGTAATTTGGAAATAGATGTGCTGCAGTGATTGGACTTATGAAACGAAAGGCTTGCCTGTTTGGCTCTCCCAAAATTAGTCATTCTTCTTCTTCTTCTTGTGCCATATCCGTTATTGGACATTGGCGATCATGTTGGCGATCCTGTTTTTATCAGCAGCCGCACGAAAAAGTGCTGCTGAGTTTTGTCCAAACCTGTCCCTTAGATTTTGAAGCCATGATGTTCTTCTTCTGCCTGGACCTCGTTTGCCTTCAATCTTTCCCTGGAGGATTAAATGGAGTATTGCCGTATTTTTCTGGGTGTCGCATCACATGTCCGAAATATTCTAACTTTCGTTTTTTAATTGTTTTGATGATTTCCCTTGGCTTTCCCAGGCGGCTTATCACCTCCTCATTTCTGATCTTGTCAACCCAGCTTATACGTAACAGCCGCCTGTAAATCCACATTTCAAATGCTTCTAGTCTCTTCAGGTGGCCTTCTGTCAGAGACCAACTCTCTACTCCATAGAGCAGGATAGAAAATTAGTCTTACAAAGGAGATTCCTTCAACTTTTAAATGGCCTAATAAGGTAAAAGTTTAACAACATGTTAACGCATGATTTTTTTTTTCATTAGTCTCTTTAGTTAGCATAATAAAAAAACATTCTGCCTCGCTCTGAAAATTCTCAGTGCATTTATCTTGGAAAGTAACTGCACGTTCAACTCATATTTTTTTTTTGTTCTCGATATAAACTCTGCTAATTCTGTCACAAATAGCGAAGAACTTTTTTGTGTGGCTACCATTCAGACCTAAATCCTTAGCAGAAAACTCTAGCTATTCTATCAGTTTTAGACTTCACTGCCATGGCCTTCTCATGTATCATTTTGGCATGTTGTTGCTGTTGATTTTATTATTATTTTACAGAAGCAATAGCTTCACAAATTAACAAACTAACAGACAGATATGATAACATGAGAACTATGAGAGAGAGAGAGAGAGAAAGGGAGAGAGAGAGAGTGTGTGTATGTTCAGCCCAGATTGTTTATTGCTTCTGGCTCATCTTGAATTAGGTCACAAAGCTAATTAGGCCAGATATTTATTTATTTATTTTAGTATTCAGAAGTCATTTCTGGAAAAGGCAGTAGTGTTACAATGCTTCGAACTGATATATATATTCAAATAGAACATGAATAAGTATTACCTCTTCAGTTTTCATGTGACAGGAAATTCCTCCTTAGTTCTAGGTTGCTTCTCCCCTTGATTAGTTTCCATCCGTTGCTTCTTGTCCTGCCTTCAGGTGCCTTGGAGAATAGCTTGACTCCCTCTTCTTTGGGGCAGCCCCTGAGATATTGGAGCACTGCTATCATATCTCCCCTAGTCCTTCTTTTCACTAGACTAGACATACCCAATTCCTGCAACTGTTCTTCGTACGTTTTAGCCTCCAGCTCCTTAATCATCCTTGTTGTTCTTCTCTGCACCGTTTCCAATGGTAGTAGTGATAATGATGACACAGTGTTTGATGTTATTGAGTGGTAGCAATCTATAGTGTCATACATGTTACAGAGGTTGGAAAAATATAAATATTAAGAGTAGGTTCCATACTTACTGAGGATCCTACATACTCAAGATCCTATGTACTTACACAAAATGATCTGGGATAGACTATAGCTGACCTAGATAACAATAATAATAATAATAATAACAACAACAACAACAACAACAACAACAACAACAACAACAATAATAATAATAATAATAATAATAATAATAATAATAATAATAATAATAATAATAATAATAATAATAATAATAATAATAATAATAATAATAATAATAATAATAATAATAATAATAATGTTGGAAGTCCAACCCCCTGCTCAGGCAGGAAGCCCTATACCTTTTCAGACAAATGGCTGTCCAGTCTCTTCTTAAAAACTTCCAGTGTTGGAGCATTTACAGCTTCTGGAGGCAGGTTGTTCCACTAATTAATTGTTCTGTCAGAAAATTTCTCTCTAGTTCTAGATTGCTTCTCTCTTTGGTTAGTTTCTATCTGTTACAAAGAGGTCTGGACTAGATTGCAGGTCACTTGATCTAATCCTTAAAATATTGGTTAAAGAGATGTGAAGGATATGCATTGTGCTTTTTACTAACCACTTACACAAATATTGTTAGTGTCACAGATCCATGATTATAGATAGTTGTCCTCTCCATCTGATGTCCAATCAAATAAACAGGAGTGTGGAGAACTAAAATATTGCTAATAATTATTTACCTGTGGAAAACAGACCTTTCGCATACAGAAAACAGCGTGGTTCCCCTTGAACACAAGCAGAGAGATCCATTTTGTAGTAGAAAACATTTCAACTCCTAATAATTATCCAGTTTTGAGGAACCGGCAACATTTCCACCCCCCCTCCTTCTCAGGCAATTTCTTTGCTTGTACTTTTAATGTGTTAGCTGCCAGGGCAATTTGAGTGGTTGCTTTTGCTACTGTTGTTGAACCAAATTGAGTTTGTTTGAAAGAGTTTTTTCTTATCTAGATGAAAAACTCCTATCTGGAATTTGTCCTGATCATTGCCCCAATATTGCTGTCTATTTGGGGGCTGCATTTGACAGTCAGCCCAAAATGCTGAAACTGATGTTTGTCTTTATTTTCAATAATGAGGCTAACAGTGTTGTGATTAGGCCATCCATGGCAGCCAATTATAGCTTGCTGTCATTATCCATGCAGTTTTTGTGCTTATGCATTTACTGTTCCCAGCTCACATACACACCTGGTTTTTTTTTTTTTAGTTCTGTAACTCCACATGGTGCCTTCTAATGTCCTGATCTTGCACAATTCAGTCGCACGTTTCTTGCATCCCACTTCTCTTGCCATACAAAAATGTCTTACACTTTTTTTGGGGGGGGGGAAATGAAACAAAGCAGATGTTTTGTTCGAACGCTGACAGTGGTAATGCTTTATTCAAGATTCTCCAATAGTTTATTCATATGGAATACTGCAGCCAACCTGGAATTAAGGAGAAACTTCCTGACAGTTAGGACAATCAACCAGTGGAACAGCTTACCACCAGAAATCGTGGGCGCTCCATCACTGGAGATTTTTAAGAGGAGACTGGACATTCACCTGTCTGAAATGGTATAGGTTCTCCTGCTTGATCAGGGGGCCTGACTAGAAGACCTCCAAGGTCCCTTCCAGCTCTATTCTATTCTATTCTATTCTATTCTATTCTATTCTATTCTATTCTATTCTATTCTATTCTATTCTATTCTATTCTATTCTATTCTATTCTATTCTATTCTATTCTTTCCCCAAACCAAAGGAGGCCTTTGAGTTGCGTAGCTGTCTCTCTTTTTCTGCAGTGTCAGAAAAAGGGAAACGTCGTTGCATCATGAGGGGTCCTTTGTGACCCAGGCACCAATGAGAATACCCACAGATGGTGTGACTTGTATATTGGTGTCATGCACATTGTTGAGTAATCAGGCCATTTGCACGAGGGCATTATGAAGTACGCCCCCTCCTTGGGATGTCATTAGACTTCATTCTGAATGATGTGCTCTGAACATTTCAACAAAGGGAGTGTCCTTATGCTTCAGTAGTTCTTTTGTGAAGTAGTTCATTCTCCATGCAAAGAACAACAACATGACAACTGTTTGATGTGCCACGGTTTGCTGTGCTACTCAACCATGCTTATGAGTTTTTCCCCAGTTAGTTTTTCTCTCCCATCCTGGTGGACTTTACAGAATACCACAGTTGGAACAGACCTTGGAGGTCTTCTAGTCCAACCCCCTGCTCAAGCAGGAGACCCTATGCCAGGGCTTTTCAACCTTTTCACCGATTGTACCACTTTTAGGATATGGCAATATTCGAGTACCACCTAGCAAGGTGTCAAAAACTTGATGACCAAAAAAAAACCCTGTTCAAAGTTGCAATTGCACTGAAATGACTTATGACCATTTTCACACTTATGACCATTGCAGCATGCTCAGGGTCATGTGATTTATATTTGGATGCTTGGCAACTGATTCATATTTATGATGGTCACAGTGTCCCAGGGTCATGTGATCCCCTTTTGCAACCTTTTGACAAGTAAAGTCAATGGCAGGGCTGCTGGTGGCCAAGTGCTAAGGCAGGACTTCCCTCCCTCCTTGCCTCCCTCTTTCTCATGCCCACCTCCTTCTGAAGGAAGAATTTGAAACCCCCCCCCCCCATATTTTTTCTCTTCCATATATTCATCAAACAAGGAAAAGCCCCCAGAAACAGAAAAGACAAACTGCTGAGTGAACTAGCTTAAAAAGGCACATTCCCCTTTAAGAACTAGCTACTGGCTAGAAAGGAAAGTAAGGAAGAAAAAAAATGTAGTAAGTATTGGCTGCCGGCTAAGGCAGCCTCCCCAAATGGCTCCATTCATAAGTAAAGGCAAAATCCATTCAGGAGAAAAATACTTCAAAATCCCTTGCAGCAAAACTTACAGCTAACAATAGCAGAGCAATAGAAGCTAACAGGAGCCATCAGCCAAATAGAAATTGCCAAACACTGCTTAAGAACACAAAGCCCACATTGCACAAATCTCAGAACTTCAAAGTCACAAAAGCACATAAGAATCCTTCCACTCTCCATCTCCCTCCCTCCCTCCCTCCTTCTCTCCTCTGTGCCTCTGCAGCTCCAGAGGACTCTCTCACTGTAAGTCCTTGCCTGTGCTGGCTCTTTCCCTCCCCCACTATACTTGGCTAGGCAGGGCTGCGTACCACCTGCCACTCGTTAATGTACCACAAGTGGTACGCGTACCACAGGTTGAAAAGCCCTGCCCTATACCATTTCAGACAAATCGCTGTCCAGTCTCTTCTTAAAGACCGCCATTGATGGAGCACTCACAACTTCTGAAGGCAAGCTATTCCACTGATGAATTGTTCTAGTTGTCAGGAAATTCCTTCTTAATTTCAGGTTGTTTCTCTCCTTGATTGGTTTCCATCCATTGCTTCTTGTCCTGCCTTCAGGTGCTTTGGAGAATAGCTTGACTCCCTTTTCTTTGTGGCAGCCCCTGAGATATTGGAACACTGCTATCATGTCGCCCCAGTCCTTCTTTTCACTAAACTAGACATACTCAATTCCCGAAACCATTCTTCGTAAGTTTTAGCCTCCAACCTCCTAATCATCTTTGATTTCTTCGTGTGTGTTTAACTGGCAGCTTTGAATGCACTAGGTTGAATGGTGAGCTTGATTGAGCATTCTGCAGTATCTATTTATTCCGATTTGATAGTGCAACTGTCGAGGGGAAGTCTGCTTTGCTGATGTATGACACTGTATAGAGCTATGTGGCAGAAGATGCAAATAGCATGAGAAGCATCATTTTATAAGCAAACAGGCCTCTTAAGTGTTCACAGTTCTTTCCACTGTTCATTAATATATGGGGTCTCATTAGGATTTCTATAATGTGACAAATGCATTACCTTACAGAGTTAGAGCCAGTTTGAGCCGGTGATTAAGGCATCAATCACCAGGAGAGTGTGAGTTCTAGTCCTGCCTTAGCCGTGAAGGCCAACTGTGTGATGTCCTCAAAGAGGCCATCAACATTGAACAGCCCTCTCTCAACAGAGGGGGAGGGATACGACATCATCTATCTCCAGTCTACAAAACAGTCCTTTCAGCAGTTCCAAGAAGGCTCCACACCCATTTACACCACTCAGGTGACCCTGAGGACACAGGTAAACCTCCAGGTGGCCTCAACAACGCTCTAAAACAGGGCTCTTCAAACTTGGCCCTTTGATGACTTGTGGACTTCAACTCCCAGAATTCCTCAGCCAGTCACGCTGGCAGAGGAATTCCGGGAGTTGAAGTTCACAAGTCATCAAAGGGCCAGGTTTGAAGAGCCCTACTCTAAAAGGATGCAAATGACCAGCTGTCTGCAAGGCGTATAAATCCTTCCTTTCCGCGCCATCCAGTCAGAGCTGAAGAAGCTTCTTGGATGAGAAGTGGAAACGCCTTCAAAGAAAAACAAGGAAGTCCAGTTGCCTCTTGAGATGTGACAATAGAATCATTTTCATTTGTGAGGACCAGCCTTAAATATTTAGACATGGGACTATTTGTTCCCCCCCAGGCAGTTGTGAAATGTACAAAGCACTCATTGATTCAGTAAGATCCAATCTCCACAAAGCATTTCACTTTGAATTGCAAGTCACTGCAGATGTTCTGCTTCATTAGGAAAAAAAAAAAGAATTCTTTGAAGGTATCAAGTGATGTTTTCAGGGATGTTTTTGTATGCTCTGTAATTCTCAAAGTTACCCAAGTGTGGCACCTGGGATACAATTTCAAGTTACATATGTAGTTGGTTGAAAAAAGTTAATTACTCTTTGAATTAATCTGTACATTGTTTTCTTCAAAGGAAATAATAGTTTTTCATGAAAATAAAGGAACTGTTTCTCATTTCATAAATGAAAGCAGAAACCAAGTCTGATTCATCTAGAGATGAATAGGTGTCTTCCAATACTTGATACCAATATAGTACTTGATTCAATATCTGTCTGTCTATCTATCTATCTATCTATCTATCTATCTATCTATCTATCTATCTATCTATCTATCTATCTATCTATCTATCTATCTATCTATCTATCTATCTATCTATCTATCTAGCTATCTATCGCTATCTATCTATCTATCTATCTAGCCATCCTATCCATATCCTATCCCTATCTATCTATCTATCTATCTATCTATCTATCTATCTATCTATCTATCTATCTATCTATCTATCTATCTATCTATCTATCTATCTATCTATCTATCTATCTATCTATCTATCTATCTATCTATCTATCTATCTATCTATCTATCTACCTACCTACCTACCTACCTACCTACCTACCTAGCTAGCTAGCTAGCTAGCTAGCTAGCTAGCTAGCTGATTTATTTGCCCATCTCACCATTCAGGCAACTCTTAACACCATAAAATACTTACGTAATCTTCAAATACTTGAAGGGCTGTCACAGAGAAGCTGATTTATTTTCCGAAGCAGAGGTCTCCAATCTTGGCAACTTTTAAGACTTATGAATATGAAGTCCCAGGATTCCTCAGCCATCATGTCTGACTGAGGAATTCTGGGAGTTTAAGTCCACAAGTCTTAAAGTTGCCAAGGTTGGAGACCCCTGCTCCAAAGCACCTGAGGGCAGGACAAGAAGCAACGAGTGGAAGGTTATCATAGGGAGATACAATCTGGAAACAAGGAAAAATTTCCTAACAGAGAGAATCAGTGGAACATATTGCCTCCCAGAATTGTGTGATGATGACTCTGCCAGTTGCTTCCCCAGATACCTCTCCAGATGTCAGTTTGGAGGAGGATGAACCAATTCCAGGATTGGGGAGAGGGGACTTGGTCAATGGCTCCAAGCAGCCATCTGAGAGGGATTTGGCTGAAGCACAGTTGCAGCAGGACAGTCCTGAGGCTTCAGGTAGGGATGGCACGCAGCTGCAGCTAGTCAGTGATGAGGAAGAGGAATTGCCTTCTGCACCTGATCCAAGAACACATAGGGCAGAGAAAAGGCAGGAGCAGAGAAGGTCAGCCCGACTACTCATGAGGAGGCAGCCTCGCCCCTCTTGATGGGCTGCACCAGAAGCTGGCTATTTAGCACAGCAGATAGTTGGAAATGATGCTGTGAACAAATGCACTCATTTCCTAGCTGTGTTTTTCCTGATGGTTGTGATCCCTGCCGTGGTTTGGATTGACACTGTGCCTTGACTTGGATTGTGCCTTGTGAACTCTGGACTTTTCTTGCCTTGTGAACCCTCTTGTACTGTGGATTTAATTTTGCCGAGTGGGTCTATCTCGTTTGGGAAACTTTCAAGTGCTTTGTGGGCTTCTTGGCCAATGTTCTATGGACTAGCATCAGTCTGCAATTCAACCTTGACAACTGCACCCTTAATGATCCTTCATTATTTGTGGAAATGGAGCAAACGTGTTTCATATGATTTCATATTTCGATAGGGGAGCCCTTTAGAATTCCAGGGCTACTGGCTGGGTGAGAAATTTAGAAAAAAATAAACTTAACAAAAGGAGCAGTGAAAAATTGCATATATCGGGGTTGAGAAAATTGTATGGATGCCGTCATGATGAATTGTGCTTAACATAGGTTTCTTTCTTTTTTAAAAAAAGTTCTTTAAGGGCAAGAGAAAGAGTTGGAGGAGACGTGCATTTAAATTACCATAATGTTCACTTTAAATTACCATAATTTTCACTTTTAAAAAAAATCACAAGCTTCTTTAGAAATAGTTTTGAATTAATCTAATGTTGTAAGGTTCTGAAGTTGGTTAAAACGGATTGAACAGATTTGCTCATTTGCTCACCCCTGCCTTAGAATTATATGGTTGTTTGGAAAAAAAGTAAAGTAGAATAAATGCAAAAAAATGTCGCTTGGGAGACCATTACGAAGGACACATGCAAGGTTGTCTCCTCTCTCCTGGTAAAATGTCATGTTGCAGAATTCCAGGACAGATATTATTTAATAGGATGTGATGGGTACTTAAAGTAAACCGTCTTTGAAGTAATGAGGCTGACGTTCAATTTTGCAGAAGAAACCTGTTCCTCAGGAAGCATGACAGTTTTCCTACCTTTCTTAACTTGAAAGAGTTCCAGAGGCAGTCTGATAAAATAAACAAAGGTAATAATAATAATTAAAAAAACAGGGTTTAATAGATATGTCCTTGAGCAGGGCTACTGTGTGCTAAACTGGGGCTACCAAATCTATACTGAAAATACTCAGTTGACCACAAAACAGAAAACAAACCCTAATCCTTTGCTGCCATATACTGATCATTTGGATGTTTGCAGCCCAGATCTGGTAGCCCTAAACTCATGGTGGGATTCAGCCGGTTTGCGCCACTTCAGCAGAACCGGTAGCTAATTTTTTTGTTGCCCAGGCCCAGAATGGACTTCCGGAAGCAGCATCCACATAAAGAACTGGTTGTTCACATATTTGAATCCCACCATTGCCTTGTTGTTGTTAGTTGCAAAGTCATATCCGACCCATCGTGACCCCGTGAACAGCATTCTTCCAGGCCTTCCTGTCCTCTACCATCTTCTGGAGTCCATTTAAGCTCAGGCCTACTGCTTCAGTGACTCCATCTAGCCATCTCATTCTCTGTCGTCCCCTTCTTCTATTGCCCTCAATCTTTCCCAGCATTAGGCTCTTCTCCAGTGAGTCCTTCTTTCTCATTAGGTGGCCAAAGTATTTGAGTTTCAACTTCAGGATCTGGCCTTCTAAAGAGCAGTCAGGGTTGATCTCCTCTAGGACTGACCGGTTTGATCGCCTTGCAGTCCAGGGGACTCGCAGGAGTCTTCTCCAGCACCATAGTTCAAAAGCCTCAATTCTTTGGCGCTCAGCCTTTCTTATGGTCCAGCTTTCACAGCCATACATTGCAACTGGGAAAACCATGGCCTTGACTATACATACTTTTGTTGGCAGGGTGATGTCTCTGCTTTTTAGTATGCTGTCTAGATTTGCCATAGCTTTCCTCCCCAGGAGCAAGCGTCTTTTAATTTCTTGGCTGCAGTCGCCATCTGCGGTGATCTTGGAGCCCAGGAAGATAAAATCTGTCACTACCTCCATTTCTTCCCCATCTATTTGCCAGGAATTGAGAGGGCCGGATGCCATGATCTTGGTTTTCTTCACCACTGCCTAAACTAATCTAATTATTCAATTTAACAGGAAAAATATCTGTTGGATTCTTCACTGGCAATAAAGGTTGGAGAACTGACTCGGTAAAGTGTATCATTGCATCACTAATCTATTTATGACACATTTATGACTCAATTTTAATTGTGGCAAGGCCCTAACTCAAATTTTCATCTCCTTTCCCTTGACCAATCTGCTGAGAAGTAGCCGCCAGATAGAGTATTTTAATATGTAATTTCAAACTTACGATGACCTTCAAAAATTGCAGTGAGTAACAGAAGGTAAGTTGGATTAACTTTTCCTTCCTAGGTGGATTCTTATTCAGCTGCTTCTTATCCTTCTTCTCCTTTCTTGCTCTCTACTTCCACGGTTTCCTTGGTACTTCCGTATGCCTTAACAGGAATTACAGTGCTATAAAGAGACTGCACATCCTGTTTACTAATCATGTCATTGTCATCGGAACATATCTTCAACAACCGCCGTTCCGTAATTATCTGGTAGAAGCAGAGAAAACTGCCCAGGAAATCCACAAGTTTGTGTAAACACATCCGTCAATGTATGCCTGATAAATAATGGCCAGCCAACCAGATTATATAAAGGATACATTAGGTTTCCAGGGATGAAGTTTATTTCATTTGTCACACACTGTAACTTCTTCTTTGAGGTCAGAATGCACTGATTTTTGCTTCCATTCGTTAGACTTCCTTGGTTGTTTTGCAGTTTGTTTTTGTGTTGTAGTATTGGGCTGATAGACGAAGGCTAACATCTTTGTTGGTCTTATTGCAATGAATCAATTTTTTTTCAATAAAAGTAGTTCTCAACTTACAACAGTTTGTTTAGTGACCATTTGTAGAATAGAATAGAATAGAATAGAATAGAATAGAATAGAATAGAATAGAATAGAATAGAATAGAATAGAATAGAATAGAATAGAATAGAATAGAATAGAATAGAATAGAATAACAGAGCTGGAAGGGACCTTGGAGGTCTTCTAGTCCAGGCCCCTGCTTAAGCAGGAGAACCTACACCATCTCAGACAGGTGAATGTCTAGTCTCTTCTTAAAGATCTCCAGTGATGGGGCGCCCACGATTTCTGGAGGCAAGCTGTTCCACTGGTTGATTGTCCTCACTGTCAGGAAGTCTCTCCTTAATTCCAGGTTGCTTCTCTCTTTGATCAGCTTCAAACTTTTGTTTCTTGTCCTTCCATCTGGTGCTCTGGTGAACAACCTGGCCCCCTCTGCCTTGTGGCAGCCCCTCAGATACTGGAACGCTGCTATCATGTCTCCCCTATTTCTTCTTTTCTTTAGACTAGCCAAACTCAAGTCCTGCAGCCGTTCTTCGTATGTTTTAGTCTCCAGGCCTTTGATCATCCTAGTTGCTCTTCTCTGATTTTTTTCCAATCTCTCAACATCTTTTTTTGTGATATGGTGACCAGAATTGGCTGCAGTATTCCAGGTGTGGTCTTACTAGGGCTTTGTAAAGCGGTACTAGTACTTTGCATGATCTTGATTCTGTGCCTCTGTTTATACAACCCAGGATTTTATTAGCTTTTTTGGTTGCTGCTGCACACTGCTGGCTCATAGTTAAGTTATCGTCCACTAGGACTCCAAGGTCCCTCTCACAGTTACTGTTTTTAAGCCGTTACAACGTAGTTACAACGGCACTGGGGGAAAAAGTGACTTATCACAATTTTTTCGCACTTTGGACCTTTTCAGCATCTCCAACTGACACGGCTGTCGTGTGATCCCATTTTGCGACCTTCTGACAAGCAAAGTCAATGGGGAAGCCAGATGCACTTAACAACCGTGTTACTAATTTAACAACTGTAGTGATTCACTTAACAAAGGTGGCGAGAAAAGTCGTAAAATGGGGCCAAACCCACTTAACAACTTTCTCACTTTGCAATATAAATTTTGGGCTCAACTGTGATCGTAAGTTGAGGACCATCTGTAGTAGGTTTCAAAGGACACTTACTGCATTAACCTTTTCCAGGTTCAAAAAAAACAAAAAACAAACACACATTAATTTCATTTCTCTTTTGGAAACATTCCTGCAAGTTTAAAAATGTACCAAGCATGATTTTGCCGTTCATTCTTTTGATCATTGTTCCCATAAATAAAGGCCTACTTATGTAAACTCACTTGATATCATGAGTCATTTTCACTGGCAATCATAATCTCTCTTCCATAAATCATAGACATTAGTTCTCTTAAACAGTTTACATGAAGAGAGTTGCAGTGCATCCTGAGGTTAGTAGCAGGTTAGATACAAATGCGTGTAATAACCCCAAAAGTTGGGCAGCAATGGTGGCTGATGGGACATCTTACAAGTCTGGCTTTCTTGTTGATTAAAATATATATATTCAGCCTGTGGCTGAAGAAAGAGAAGGCTGAAAATTTACTCTTGCGGCTTGGAATTGTTTCTCTCCAGCCTAAGATGCTGGCACACCCATTTTGAAAAAAAAAACGGGGTCTCTGAGGATGCCAGCCGTGTTTTTGCTGTTTCCTTTCTCCCTGCTAGAAATTCACCCTGCCGTTGTCGCTATTTATAACACATCTTTGCACAAGGTGCATAACAAGGAATCAGTTCAAGGATAATGACATCCAAATATTAGACAGGTAGTAAATGCGTGTTGTGCGTGTGTGGGTGGGGGGGAATTTATTTATTTATGTATTTATTTGCTGCAAAAATGGCAGCAACAATATTTCATTCTTTTTAAACAACAACAACAACAACAACAAAAGACAGCAACTTAAAACACCGGTGCTCATTTGTACTGTAATTTATGTCACTCTCCTGACAAATAGGAAAGGAAAAACTTCCAGAATTCCTTGTACTTCAGTGTCCAGATTGACAATAACAGATTCAGGGAACGAGAATTTTTTGATTTATTCAGCCCTTGGCTGTTGTAAAAAAAAAAAAAGGAATTAAGAATAAAGCTTTGTGCAGGAATGATATAGCTCATAAGCTATTCTTTTTGCCATGGATCTGCCACTTTGGTGACATGTCCCCCCCCCCTTTTTTTTTTTTTGGCTGCTTCTTTTTTCCAACTCATGATCGGAGGTTGCTTCAAACTTAGTCAAACTCAAGTATTTAGTCTATGGGAATAGCAATCATGTTCCAGTTTTGGAGCCATTTTCTTTCTTAGGATTTCTGCTTTTACATTCAGTCAGAGATGACGTGCCTGGTCTGTGTGTCAGCTTTATGAACAATGACATCTATGTCACTTTTAACAATCAAGGGTTTTGTTGATCTTGAAGATGAGATGGAAGTTGTACTTGGCTTTGACATTTGCATAAGCTTATCCAGGCTGTGAAGGACTCACTGGAGAAGAGCCTAATGCTGGGAAAGATTGAGGGCAATAGAAGAAGGGGACGACAGAGAAGGAGGTGGCTGGATGGAGTCACTGAAGCAGTAGGCCTGAGCTTAAATGGACTCCAGAAGATGGTAGAGGACAGGAAGGCCTGGAGGAACGTTGTCCATGGGGTCGTGATGGGTTGGACACGACTTTGCAACTAACAACAATCCAGGCTGTGATATCATTATGTTTCAGAATTAGAATCAGAATAACAGAGTTGGAAGGAATCTTGTAGGTCATCTAGTCCACCATTTCTGACAGATGGCAGTCCAGTCTCTTCTTGAAAGCTTCCAATGATGAAACTCCCACAACATCTGAAGGCAATCTGTTCCATTGGTTGATTGTTCTCACTGACAGAAAATTTCTACTTATCTCTAGGTTGAATTTCTCCTTGATCAGCTTCCATCTGTTGTTCCTTGTCTGGCCTTCAGGTGCTTTGGAAAACAGGCTGATCCCTTCCTCTCTGTGACAGCCCCTCAAATATTGGAAGACTGTTATCATGTCTCCCCTGGTCCTTCTCTTCACTAGACTAGCCATGCTCAGTTCCTGCAACCGTTCTTCCTATGTTTTAGCCTCCAGCCCCCTGATCATCTTTGTTGCTCTTCTCTGCACTTTTTCTAGAGTCTCAACATCTTTTTTATAGTGTGGAGACCAAAATTGGTTGCATTGTCTCAAAAGGAACTTTTATTAGGAGTTAGTGATAGCAAGGAAGCAAAACAAGGTCTGAGGGAAAAACTCGCACAAACAGTATATTAAAAGCAGTATTCGTTATTCCTCTCCCCAGGGTCCCACTGTCCATTTGAATCTTGGCCAATCCACAGGTGATATATTGTTTTGGTAACTGGCTCCTTTGGCGCGCTCTTCAAGGTCTCTCTCGGTTTCGTTTCCCTCCGGCTCCATGCGCAAACCGTCTTCCAGATAAGGGTGATGGTATTCGGCCGCATTCCTTCCCCTGGGGGATGGGCAGTGTGGCATGAAGCAAGCAAAGCATATTGTATGTCCCCACAACAGAATGCCCCCTCCCAACAGAATGGCAGGCCCCCCAAAATGGTTATACAAGCATGTATAGATTAGATAGAATAGTGATACATTTCTTTGGGGACCTGACACTTTCTCTTGTCATTTATATTCATGTTTTTTCATTGCTATATATGATGATTATTGAGCCGTGGTGGCGCAGTCGTTATAAGGCGGTATTGCAGGCTACATCTGCAGTTCAGCAGTTCGATTCTCACCGGCTCAAGGTTGACTCAGCCTTCCATCCTTCTGAGGTCGGTAAAATGAGGACCCAGATTGTTGGGGGTGACATGCTGACTCTGTAAACTGCTTAGAGAGGGCTGTAAAAGCACTGTAAAGTGGGTATAGAAGTCTAAGTGCTATTGCTATTATGTTTAATACTAATCTGGCTCCTTGTTTTCCACTGATCCTGGTTTGAAATTGGGGGGGGGGAAATTGTGCATGCATGTGTCACCAATAAGAAGTCACTATAATGTCACCAATAATAGGTCCTTGGTGCTCTCTGAGCTTGGTTTCATCACCAAACTAGGTAACTATTGCACTGATGATGTTATCTAGCTTTCTGATGAAACATATGGAAGAAAACAGTCAAGCTCAGAGAGCACTAAGGGCCCCACAGTTCGACACTGAGCGACAAATACTCTTTTCTGTTGGTACCACTAAAAAATCTCCAATAATCAAGCTCAACTAGTCCTCCCACTTCCAGAATGTTACGTGTATGCAGCTTTCTGGAGTTGTGTGGGAAGTTTAGTCCAGATGTTGCTCCGTCTGTGACTTCGTGATGCAGAACTCTTCTTTGGAGTGCCTGAATTCCAGGCAATTCACTGTAGCCCTTTGTCTCCTAGCCCTTCCAATATGTAGTTCCTTCTTTATAATCCTTCCAGTATATAGCTCTTTCCTAACTCATGGAATACTGTATTTAATCTCAGCAATTTTGGAAGGGAAGTCTTGTTTTGCTCTTTAGGAACTTGTTTTGCATACATGCCCTTGGTGAATTCCTATCAGTCAGACAAAGACCTGCACAAATTGGGATGCCCATTTTAAATGGAAAACGAACGTATTTTAAATTAACATTTTAGTATTATTGTTAGAGAAAATAGTGATGGCCGTTATACTGTCACCTGGAACTGCAGAAAGTGGTAGAAGACAGACTGTTCCAGGTCAAACAAATTCAGTCAACGCTACCATGGAATAATGCAGGAACAAAGAGGTTGTTTACAGTCTATTTGTAAAGTGGAATAGAAATTTGAAAAAAGGCAAATAGCTTGGTCCTAACCTCACCTTTGAAATGCTGGAATAAACTGCCCGATATTAGGAGGAAAATATGAATATGTGCTGATTCTGAAAGAGAGAGAGAGAGATGAATCTTTACTAGCAGAAGGTAATGGGATCTGTTCTTCCTTTATTATTGTAAGAGGGAAGTCAGAAAAAAAGTCAGGTTGATGATCTTGCAGTTGTTTAATTTCCCTGGGTTGCGGGTTCCCTTGATGCGTGTTAAATTACATTAATTAACCTTGTGTCCAGGATATCAGATGGTAACCTCTAGTGGGAATTTTTTTTTTCCTCTGAAGGGATTATTTTTACACTTCAATTTGTTCTTGGATTCTGCCAGTATAAGCAAAGACCCTAGATCAGTACAGATTGGATTTTTAGAAGGAAGAATAATATTTTGCCTCATGCATAAAGAATGAAGTGAGGTTCAGAAAGTATTTATTTAAAACATTTCAAAATGTAGAATAAATAACTATATAAAAAGAAAAATAGAGGGGGCGGAAGACAATGGATAAAGAATGATGTATTAATAAACAAAAACCTGGACACATCATAAAGACTCAATTATTTCTTGATTTATTTTTCCCCATTTAAATATGTTATGTTTCATGAATCTGGAATTGCATCCTGGAACGGAGACCATGCTAATCTTCTGTGTGTCATTCTAATTTTAGGATATGTGCCACCAAAGCAAGCAGAGAAAGATTGATGCTTTGATGACCTACTAAGATCCTTTGATGACTTACTAAGTAGTCAGGCCAGGACGCCAAAATAATCTCACCTCACCAGAAACACATTTGATAATTAAAATTTACATGTTTACCCGGATATATGAGTGCAGAAAAGCACGGCTTATTTTATCTTATTTTATCTTCTTCTTTTTAAAAGAAATCTTTTAATTCAATTCAGTTAGACATCCCTTCCAAGCAATGCCATGTCTCATGCTGCTGGGAGATTTTCTCTTCAATGTTTAACAGAACAACAGAGTTGGAAGGGACCTTGCAGGTCACCTAGTCCAACCCCCCTGCCATTTTAGACAAATGGTTGTCCAGTCTCTTCTTAAAAACTTCCAGTGTTGGAGCATCCACAACTTTTGTTCTGATTAACTGTTCTCATTGTCAGGAAATTCCTCCTTAGTTCTAGGTTGCTTCTCTCCTTAGTTTCCATCCGTTACTTCTTGTCCTGCCTTCAGGTGCTTTGGAGAATAGCTTGACTCCCTCTTCTTTGTGGCAGCCCCTGAGATATTGGAACACTGCTATCATGTCCCCCCTTGCCCTTCTCTTCATTAAACGAGACATACCCAATTCCAGCAGCCGTTCCTTATATGTTTTAGCCTCCAGTCCCCTGATCATCTTTGTTGCTCTTCTCTGCACTCTTTCTAGAGTCTCAACATCTTTTTTATATCGTGGTGACCAAACCTGGATGCAGTATTCCAAGTGTGGTCTTACCTAGACATTATAAAATGGCCTTGGTAGGAACACATTTTAAAGAATGTGTGAGGTTGTGTCTCCTTGGGAATGTTTGTGAGAAGCAGATTTTCAGATCTGGGCGAGTCGAAAAGGCCTGTCTCGTTTTTGAGAAAAGAGGTACAGGGAAGGGTATGAAGTATAAGGAAAAGGAATGAACATTGGAAGAGTTAAATGCAAATGCCACACGTTTGCCGGCTAGCCAAATTTTAGAGGATTATGTTCTTAATCTTGACATTCAAAGGAGACATCCTGTGATACTGTAAATGTTCAACAGGATTAATCAGAGAGACTGTGGAGACCATAAATGCAAACCAATCTTTCTTCAATCTGCTCACTTTTCAGGGAGCTGCGAAGAGGTTTTGCAGTGAATATGCAGCTCGTTTCAGGCACACAGACACAAAATGCACACAGAGATATGATGATGCTAAGCGTAAACATAAATAATTCCTGGAAAAAGTGCAACTAGATGCATGATGGAAAGAGAACATCTGTAGACTCCAGCCTGAAATTTGATGGGTCCAAGAGAGAAATACTGGTTGAGTGGTTGATTGGCTGGTTGATTTCAGATATATCTGTTGGTATACTAAGAGATGAAATGAAATGAACAGGTCAGCCGGATCATGACCAGACTTCAGTTGAGAAGGAATGGTCATGAATGAAGGTGAATCTACATGTCCCAGGATCCTACATGTTGCAGGATCCAACTTCTCTCTAGCAGTGTGTGTACTTTGGGTTATTCTGTGTGTGTTATTTATATGGTGCCTGTTGTATGTGGCTTTTTAGATGTTGATTGGGGTGTTGATGGCTGGCTATTAAGTTGTTGGCTGTCATTTCCTTGTACTGTCAAGCCCTCGGCTCCTAAGTACTTGATAAGCTAGTGGTAAATAAACACTCCTCTTGACTGACCTGTTTCCCAGGCTTCAATCACTTCCCTGGCTGTTTTTGTGCCTGCTCGACCAACAATCTTAGTAGCTACAAAATTGAATGTATGTCCTTCTTCATTGTAGTGTCTCCATCTTAAAACAAAATCCAAGAGTAATACTTAATGTTTAAAATATTTAAATTGTATTACATTTATATAAATATAAATAATGTCTCTCTTCCACATTGACCTTCTCTCTGACAAGCTAAGTATCATTTTCTACAATAAATAAATGAACAACTATAAGATTTTCATTGATAAGAAAATTTCCGGGACTTGTCTAGGCAATCTTTGAGATTTGAAGGAAAAATGATGTTTTTGACGCCTATGTTTAATCGGTTTTCTTTATCTAGTTTTAAGACTTGTGCAGAATACTGATGACGTTGTAGGTGATATCTATGTGGCAATATTGAAAATTCAAAAGGGTTTAGAAATTTGTTAAGCACCACTGTAAGACCTTTGTAAACGTAGTGGAGCCGGATTGCCCATTCAAGGCCAAACACTGTTCCAGAATCTGAAAATACATATTTTTAATGTAGAGCGGTATTTTTCAACCTTGGTTCCTTGAAGATGAATGACTTCAGCTCCCAGAATTCCCTAGCATCTTTTTCTCCATTTCAGTTATATTGCCATGAGGAAGCACCCAATGAACTTCAATGGGTGATTGTTGAAGTGAACCAAGGTCTCCCTACTGTTGGTTCAATCCTTAATTACTACACCATGTTTATGTCATGTCCATGGTCAAGTGCAGGGGTAGGCAACCTTGGCTCTTTTATGACTGGTGGACTTCAACTCCCAGAATTCCTGAGCCAGGCTGGCTCAGGAATTCTGGGAGTTGACGTCCACGAGTCATAAAAGAGCCAAGGTTGCCTACCCCTGGTCTAGTGGGATATTTGCATCTAGTATTGATGCAAATTCTGAACTCACATCAAATCTCTGACATGAATAAAATTAAAATGCAATGGCCACGCCTTGTTGAAGACTCCTCAGGGAAGTTTACCAGTAGATCATCAAGAAAGTGAAGATAGCATTTCTTCATTTTCTTGATCATCTACTGGTAATTTATCCATATAAGATTTACAGACTCCATTCATTTATTTTTGTCCCACTCTAATTAACATTGGGTTTAGAGAAATGTGGCTCATTTTACATCTTGTCCCCTTTCTGATGGTATTGTAGCTTAGAACCTTTTGCAGCTGCTTACGTTCGCAAGACTTATAATCTACAGAAACTCCATACTCCGAACTCCATTGAACTGCACATAAGGGACTGTCATCACATTAATTTAGAATTATTCTTGGGGAAATACAGGTAGGTGTTAAAGAACGGAGGGGGGAAAAATCTGCAACCATTTTTGTAATATCTTAATCATTCTGATTTCATGTCTTGACATGTACATTCTCTGATGCAGCCTTCCAAAATGCAAATTCTACTGTTGTAAACTTTTTTCTAAAACAGTACTCTTGGCCATTTGCAAGGAGTTTTCAGAAGTATGCTTTTTTCCCCCTTTCCTGACACATTTTTTGTTGATCCAAACACACACACACACAGAGAGAGAGAGAGAGAGAGAGAGAGAGAGAGAGAGAGAGAGAGAGAGAGAGAGAGAGAGAGAGAGAGAGAGAGAGAGAGATTATTATTTTTAAAGTCTACAAAGAACTAGAAGTAGAAAATCTGAAAGAATTCAAGGAAATGTATCATTTAGTTAAATACACATGATATTATTAGAAAGAGGACAAAACAAATTATATTAGATCAAAGTCTGGTGAACTTAAACTCTACATCTTTGCTTCCGAAGATTTCATTGACAACCGTTGTTTGATTACCTCTTTACAAACTGATGGACAAATTTCTTTGTGGATAATCTGTTGCAGCTACTAACCTGCAATACATAGATATTCTCTTTATCTATTCATGTAATCTTTCTTTTCTCCTTACCTTTCTACCACTTTCTTCTCTATCTTCCTAGTTTCTCTCATTCTATCAGTTTTCTGGGAGAATGGATGGATCAGAGATACAGGACCTCTGAAATAAGGATAAAAGCTTTATGAAATCAGATAATATTGAAAGAGACTGGAGTAGCAAACTAGCCCTTCCATAATTTCATCCTCTACCTAATTCTTTCAAAAATCGGTTGAATATATTATTTTAATACGATTTAACATCATTCTTATTGAGCTAGTTCAACAGCCATACCTGCCTGCCATATTTGTTTCAACATGAACACATTTGTATGCATACGCTTCATCCTGCAAAACCAAATTAATTTTCTTCCTGCCATATTACTTCCTTATAATGATGTGTTGTATAGCAGCAGAACAATATTTAAAATCTCCACACTTGGCGCTTCATTATTTTCAACGCCCGAAATGAAGAGGGGATCCACCTCTTAATTAGAAGAAAGCACTTATCTAACTAGTTAACAAATTATTATTAACTTGATCTGCACATAAGGGGATGTCATCACATTAATTTAGAATTATTCTTGGGAAAAATACATGTAGCTATTAAAGAACGGAGGAGAAAAATATTTTTGTTCCATTTTAATCTTCACATACAAACATAGTTTTAATAACAACAATCTGCTGAAATATAGATTAGACATGCTTAGGAAAATATCAGTGTACCAGTCTCTGGATAATCTGCAGATCATCAGTTTGGTAAAATTCTTGATATTGTTCAGAGAAATAGTGTTTTTTATGTGAATTACAGGCTGAAAGCAACAGAGTAATAGATGTTATGTTTATATGATATTATATTGCTGTGTAGAAAGAAAAGCTTGATACCATTTTATAATTGTGCTTTCCCCTTTCGGCAATGTTCCATTTACGGCCTGAACAAGTTGTGTGCGTTTGCAACCTATAAATTTGTATGGGGGTTAAAAGTGGATATGCATGCATATAACAATTCCAAGTATTATTGAACGTGGGACGAGAAGCAAGTAGAAGATAAATAACTGCAAGGAACAGAAGGCATTCCCTTCTAATTGGAATCAATAGATCCATATGTTTTCATCTTGGCTGGCTTACATTCCGAATCCAGGCTTTGCAGAGGCAGATTTGAGACTTCAAACCAGCCTTTAGATCTTGCAGGTGGAGATCATGCAGAAAAGCCCATCCTGTTTGCATTCTACCTCCTTTGCACTTGAAGAACAATGGCTTCACCTTTCCGGTGGAGAGGAACTTGGAAGCTGCTCAGAAGCATTCTTGGAGAGCAAAGCCAAACAGAAGTAAGGGAGGCAATGAATGGCCCTCTGGCACCTGCATTTAATTAGTTGGTTACGTATCATCAGTTCGCGAAGATGTGAGTGCAAAGCCACAGTGGGAGAAAGGCAAATGCTCATTTTGTTGTGGGTTCTTTCAAGAGTAAAGAATAAGCCTTGACATCCGCATCCTCCCCTCGCACGGCACACTTCAGAAGATGCTTATTGAAATGTTGTGCTTGAAGGGGATTTCTCAGCTATATTTCATTTTCCTTCATTATCTGATCCTCCTTGAAAAAAGAAAGGGGGGGGGGAGGGATGTACTCCCAGGAGCATGTTAGAGTCTTGGAGATGCTAGAGTCTTGGGCTAACATAGGTTGCGTTTTTAATGAGACAACGGTGGCAAGCTATCTCTAGATACTTGCAGAGAAACGGCGATTGCGGAAGCTATTATGCCAGTGCTAAGCACATAAGACACCCTTTGAAGAATAAATTAATATGGTGGCAGCCTAGTCTACCTTATTTCATTCTCGGTAATTATTATATGGGAAGAGGCAGATATCAAGGCTAGACAAATTTGTATCTGTGCATCTCTGTCTTGTTTTCCCTGTTCCACTGGAATTAGGAAATAAATATTTATAGCAAGATAGAGATATTGCTTTTTCTCTTGCAGGACGTTAGCTTAGAGTTAGATTTCATGAACCTTTCTGTTATTTTAAAGCTATATTTTAAGGATAGGGTTGGCATTTTGTTGGGCTCGTGATGATGGGATCTACCGGTTTCTCCAGAAGAGGTCTGGGGAAAATGGAGGGGGAGGAGGAGGAGGAGGAGGAGGAGGAGGAGGAGGAGGAGGAGGAGGAGGAAAAGCAAAATAGTTTTGCACCCATGTTGAGATAGCTGGGAGGGGCTTCTGCAACTGAGCCATGGTGGCGCAGTGGTTAGAATGCAGTACTGCCGGCTACCAGCAGTTCGGCAGTTTGAGTCTCACCGGCTCAAGGTTGACTCAGCCTTTCATTCTTATGAGGTCAGTAAAATGAGGACCTAGATTGTTGGCGGCAAGATGCTGACTCTGTAAACCGCCTAGAGAGGGCTGTAAAGCACTGTGAAGTGGTATGTAAGTCTAAGTGCTATTGCTAAGTGCTATAGCTATCTGGGTAAGGCTTGCAAAAGATGCAGCTGCTTTAATGGTCCCAAAGAATAGTTTTCTTCATGCTCCTGTGCAGGGTGCGGTATTCCTCATTGCAAGGGTTTGCAGTTGTACTGAGTCTGTAAAAAGCCCAATCAGATGTAAGTGATTTCATTGCTTTCCAGGGCAGAGAGGTTAAACTATGCTCATGAGGAATGAAAACTATCACAAAAGGTAGGAATTGACCGTTTTAACCTTCGGATGTGATGTTGTTCAGAAATACACAAGCGTGGCTTTCAAATTGGAAGGTGGTAGTGTTTAAATCAAGTTAGGTATCAGCACTGACGATACATCTCTGAATGATCTACGGGTCAAATCCAGGCTCTCCAAGAAGAGTAAGAATGAAAAGTCAGCCATTGTCCATTTAACTCTCTCCCCCTTCCTCTTCCTTTCCATTTCCCTCTCTCTTTCCCCCCTTCTCTCTATGTCTACAGTATGTCTATCTACAGTATATCTATATCTGTATATGACAGTGGTGGTGAACCTATGGCACGCATGCCAGAGGCGGCACTCGGAGCCCTCTCTGTGGGCACACGTCCTGTTGCCCCAGCCTTGCCTCCCCCCACGACCCCCTCCTCACCAGCAGCCCCCCAGAGGAGAGTCGCCCCCGAGTGTGGCCCATGCAGAGCAGCGCAGCCAAGGACATGGCAGCCAGGCAGCGTAGAAAAGACTCTGCCCTCATGCCCCATTGCGCACAGTTGATGCTGCGGGGCGCGGACAGAGGGCGTGGCCACCATGGCACTGCTGGGCTGCCTGGGTGATCTGCGGCGGGCCCTGGAGGCGGTGAGTGGCCCTGTGGGCAGGTGGGGTGGGGGCGGGGCAGGGGGTGGAGCAGGGGCGGGGCCAGTTTTTGGGCACTCGGTCTCTAAAAGGTTCGCCATCACTGGTATATGAATATAGTTCTTCAATAAACAACCAAAAGGGTATTCCAATGAATTTTGAATCCCTTCCTTCCTTCCTTCCTTCCTTCCTTCCTTCCTTCCTTCCTTCCTTCCTTCCTTCCTTCCTTCCTTCCTTCCTTCCTTCCTTCCTTCCTTCCTTCCTTCCTTCCTTCCTTCCTTTTCCCTTCCCTTCCCTTCCCTTCCCCTCCCTCTTCTCTGCTATTCATTTCAGAGACTTCAGTCACTCTGAAACCCGTAAAAAAAAAAATCTCATTCCTTTTACTATTATTCATTCGTACTCACTTCTGTTCTGCGGGTGAATGAGGCATGCCTCTTCCAATCCATTTCACGGCTTTTTGGAACGGGCTTTTTACTTATTTATTTATGCATTTTGCATTAAAAAAAAACAACAAGTTTTCGGCGATGGCTTCTATTTGCCATGACCACGCCAGGTTTAACAATGGTTATTCTCTGCGTTCTTCTCTGCTGCTACTGTTCAGGAGTGTTGCAAATAATTTCACCTCCCCTCTTGATTCCCTATTGTGTCAAGGAGCATCTACCTGACATGTTTCTCTCATGCTTTGGGAAAGGGTGACTGGCCCATTAGTTAATTTCCATGTCTATGACAGAACTCAAGTCTCCCTGTTCTGTGGGTGACATGACAACAGTGTTCCAATATCTCAGGGGCTGCCCCAAAGAAGAGGGAGTCAAGCTGTTCTCCAAAGCACCTGAGGGTAGGACAAGAAGCAATGGATGGAAACTAATCAAGGAGAGAAGCAACCTAGAAATAAGGAGACATTTCCTGACAGTGAGAACAATTAACCAGTAGAATAGCTTGCCTTCAGAAGCTGTAAGTGCCCTATCACTGGAGGTTTTTAAGAAGAGATCGGAGAAACATTTGTCTGAAATAGTACATATTTGTATATCCAAAGATTGAATAAAGAATAAAATTTACCCTTTCCCTGTTTAGAACATGGACTATTAGGGTTGAAAGGGACCTTGGAAGTCTTCTAGCGCAACCCCATGCTCAGCCAGGAGACCCTACACCAGGGGTAGGCAACCTCGGCTCTTTTATGACTCGTGGACTTCAACTCCCAGAATTCCTGAGCCAGCATGGCTCAGCTTGGAAACCTCTCCCTTTCCCCTCAGCTTGTCTGGCTCAGGAATTCTGGGAGTTGAAGTTCACGAGTCATAAAAGAGCCAAGGTTGCCTACCCCTGGCCTAAAAGACCTCCAAGGTCCCTTCCAAGTCTGTTATTCTGTTATTCTGTTAACCATTATATCAGGGGTGTCCAACTTTGGCAACTTTGAGACTTGTGGATTTTAATTCCCAGAGTTGCTGGCAGGGGATTTCTGGGATTTGAAGTCCACAAGTCTTAAAAGTTACCAAAGTTGGACAGCCCTACACTCAACCAAAGGGACTGGATAGTTTCCATTTATTTGATGCAGTGTTCCAAAGTATTCACAATTTACTTCTCTGCTGGTTTGAAGGGATGCTATCTAAGAAAATGTATGGCCCGAGCCAGCCAACAAATGGGAGGCTTTGAAACAAATTCACCTAGTGGGATTGTAAAGAAGTCATTTGTTTTGCTCCGAAACGTCTGCAGGAACATTTTACTTACGTAATACATTGTTCCCCAATTAATGTATCCACGAAAATGCTTGGCTTAACTAGAGTACTTCTCTCGATTAGACAGCTGAGATAGCAAAGCAGCCTTGCTGTAAGTCTTCAGAAGGGTATCGGTGTGAAACTCCCTCGCTGAACGTGCATCATAGGTGGATATTAGTCATTTCCACCTAGTAGATATATTCACGTAATAGATCTCTGAATGGTTTGCTTTCTCACTCTTAATAGATTGCCAGCAAGAAAATCAACTTTAACAAGTATGAAAAAATATTCTGTGAAAATGAAGAATTCGTACGCTAAGGGAGAGTGGAGTTTGTTTGTCTGTTTGCCTGTTTGAAAGGACTGTGAGTTCAGATTAAAAACTGTCCGACTCAGATTTTTTTCCAATGTTTTCGGATGTATTTTTTTTTTTTTTTTTAAAGATATATCTAGTAAGGTGGTATTGTGGAATAAGTTGCAACAATACTGATAGAAGAGAATCAGGGTTGAACTTTGGGTACCTAAGGGCTCTCTGAGTTTGATTGCTTTCTTGCAGACCAGCTAAATAGCATCATCAGTGCACTGATGATGTTACCTACTTTGGTAATAAAACATCTTTAATATAAATATTAAACGCTAAATTTGAATATTAACGGGAAATTAAAATTGGGAAAAACTAACTAGGACATTGATTGCCTAAAAGGTTTGAATGTTAAAATAACTGGGATATGTATAGACTAAAAATTATTGATAAATGTAAGAAAGTTATTTTTATTTAATCGATATAACAAGAACTGTATTAATTTAAATATACCAGGGGGAAAAAAGAGGAAATATTTGATGTAATGGTTTGAGATCTGTACTAAAGATATTTGTATGTTATTGAATTGTTGATAGGCTCAACCACCACGTTGCTTTTCAAATATTTAAGTGTAAAACTAGAAAACCAATAAAATTAAAAAAAAAAAAAAACATCTGCAAGAAAACAGCCAAGCTCAGAGAGCACTAAGGTCAGTGGTGGGATTCAGCCAGTTTGCACCAATTCAGCAGAACCGGTAGCTATTGTTTTGTTGTCCAGGCCCAGAATGGACTTCCGGAAGTGGCATCCATGCAGAGAACCGGTTGTTCACCTATTTGAATCCCACCATTGACTAAGATACCCAAGTTCAACCCTGATTCTCTTCTATTAGAAAGCCCCAACAAACCCACAGTAACTTCTGTAATCCAATCCAGTATAACTTTCTACTTTATACCAGTTTGGACATTCCACCTGCTGTTTCAGTTTGCATACCTGCTCACCTCTCTCCTTTCTCCTACATTTGACTGAGGGCTGTAGCTGCCTGCACGATCTTGCATAAATGTAGTGTGGTGACATTCATCAGAGTCAGAAGCCAACTTAGATTTGTGATGGTTTTTTCCAACTGCAAAAAGCCATTTGACGTTTGCAAAAAAGTAGATGTGAATTGAGACCTTCCCAGTTTCCCCCGAGACCTGAAATTTGCACACATAGATTTTTCTGGCTGAATTATAGAAGTTAGAAACTGATAAACAAGAATGTTTGTAGCTCAAGGTTGAACTGTGGAATTCTTGGTGCTCTCTAAGCTTGGGGTTTTTTTGCAGACATTTCATTACCCAACTAGCTAACATCATCAGTGCTTGAAGGGAGTGGGGTTTGATCAAACCGGTCAGTCCTAGAGGAGATCAACCCTGACTGCTCTTTAGAAGGCCAGATCCTGAAGTTGAAACTCAAGTACTTTGGCCACCTAATGAGAAGGAAGGACTCACTGGAGAAGAGTCTGATGCTGGGAAAGATTGAGGGCAATAGAAGAAGGGGACGGCAGAGAATGAGGTGGCTGGATGGAGTCACTGAAGCAGTAGGCCTGAGCTTAAATGGACTCCAGAAGATGGTAGAGGACAGGAAGACCTGGAGGAACGTAGTCCATGGGGTCGCGATGGGTCGGGCACGACTTTGCAACTAACAACAACAAAGCTTGGTTTTTTTGCAGACATTTCATTACCCAACTAGCTAACATCATCAGTGCTTGAAGGGAGTGGGGTTTAGAGCAGGTATTTAGTACAGCCTCTAGCACTGAGGATGTTACCTAGTTGGGTAATGAAACATTTGCAAGAAAACCACCAAGCTCAGAAAGCACCAAGGACCCCAAAGTTGGAAACTCAATTTTGAAAGGAAAAAAACACACGTGTGAATCCCAAAATACAAAGTTAAGACTTAGTTTGAGCCCACTCTGAAAAGTGATGGGCAGATGAAAATGAAAACAACTGTAAAACGCTTGAAGATCCACAGTCACCATTTAATATGGCCAAAGAAATAAGCCGACATGGAATTGAAAAGCAACTTCCTTGTTCATGCTTTAGAGCAGGGGTAGGCAACCTTGGCTCTTTTATGACTAGTGGACTTCAACTCCCAGAATTCCTGAGCCAGCCATGCTGAGGGGAAAGGGAGAGGTTTCCAAGCTGAGCCATGCTGGCTCAGGAATTCTGGGAGTTGAAGTCCACGAGTCATAAAAGAGCCAAGGTTGCCTACCCCTGCTTTAGAGGGTTATAATAGAAATCTTTAACAATTTCGGACCCCGAATTAGCCTTCAAGAAATATTGGAATCCTTCCCAGAGTGGTGAAATAGGATTCTCAACAGCAGGTAGTAAAGTAATAGTCCTCAACTACTGAACGGTTGTAAGTCGACTTGCAACAGTTCATTTAGTGACTGTTCAAAGTTACAATGGCACTCAAAAAAGTGACTTATGAGCGTTTTTCACCCTTACAACCGTTGCAGCATCCCTGTGGTCACGTGATCGACAATTGGACGCTTGGCAACTGGCTCATATTTATGACGGTTGCAGCGTCCCGGGGTTACGTGATCCCCTTTTGTGACCTTCTGACAAGCAAAGTCAATAGGGGAAGCCAGATTCACTTAACAACTGCATTACTAATTTAACAACTGCAGTGATTCACGTCACAACGGTGGCAAGGAAGGTCGCAAAACGGGGCAAAATTCACTCAACAAATGTCTCCCTTAGCAACATAAATTTTGGTCTCTGTTGTGGTTGTAAGTTGAGACTGTCCTGTGTTTGGCATGCCACACAAGTCAGCTATAAAGGTCTGTGGTAGCATTTCTGAATTCCAGAGAATTCGTGATGAACCTAAGCAACGTGCATAGCATAGCTCATTATATCTGTCAGTTTCCTATTGATTTTTCCTCATGCAATATTATTGAGATGACCCCCTCCCCACTCCCAAGCTTCAAGGGCAAGCCAAATTCTCATTATTTGGAGATTAATATGTAGTGAGGTGTTTGGGCAGCTAATCCTTTTAAGAAAGAACGGAAGTTAGGCAAAGTGATGTATCTTCCTGGCCATAGAGAAGTTGGTGGCCATACATTTCTTTTCCTGTTTAAGCAGAAATCTCTTAATTAGCATCTAAGGTTCCTTTGTATCAGCTGTATTTGCTGTTGTCAAAACAGCGAAAGAATTCATCTAATCAAAAATACAGCTATTATTATTATTATTATTATTTTAAGTTTCCATGCATGGAATGCAACTGCCCTTAATTTCTGAGCAAGTGAAAAATTGGCATGTCATTGGTAAAAGGGGAGGGGGGGAGGCTAACTTGATTACCCAAATAAGGATTAGTTCTTACTGGAGCTTTTTTCATTAGTAACATTAATTTATTTCCCTATGCTTGTGCTGGCAAAAATAAATCAGCTTCCCTGGGTTCATATGCCACTGGAAATGATTACAACCGGGCATCTGAAAGGAACATATTTTGGGCTGTCACCCCCATTGCTTTTACATTTACAATCAGGAACCATTAATTCTTTTCGGCGTCCCTAGTTCTCATTTATATGAAAATCCAGATAGAAATGAAAGTCATGCATTAGCTGGATTGAGGGAAATATTAAGTCAATTATACTCCTGCAAGATTTATAAGAGCTAAAGTGGGTATAAATTTGACTTGTCAAGAGAAAATTTTACATGCATTAATCGCTCAGTAAAATCTATCATATGTATTTAATTATGGGCTGAATTTTAAAGGGCCCCGTTTCAATCAGCACGGAAAAAGGTTGTTCTTAACTCTGTTGACATACTGGTGAATTATGCATATGGAAGACTTCCTGTTTTCTAAATCTGAAATGTCTCAGAACAGTTTACACATGTGTGCATAGGTTTATCGGTGAGAATACAGGTGGTCCTCAAGTTATGACTGCAATTGAGCCCAAAGTGTCTCTTGTTAAGTGGGTCTTGCCCCATTTTATGACCTTTCTTGCCACAGTTTTTAAATGAATCACTGCGGCTGATAAGTTAGTAACCTGGTTGTTATTATTTATCAGTTTTTTCTCCTCCTGTTTTTTAAGTTTATAGGCTAACCATCTTCCTGGTTTATTTTCGTTTTCAAAAAAAAAATGTTTTTCTCTTTTAATTTGCTGTGCCAATTTTTCTGATTTCGTTCAATTTAATTGACGTTTTATTATTTCCATTTGTTTTTTTCAATATTTTCTTTTGTGGATTTATTTGCAGTTTTAAATCTAGTTTTTTTTTTTTTATTCTTCCCTTAACAGTATATGTTGTTGTCTTTTTTTTTTTTGCCATATATGTTATAGCTACACCTCTAAAACATTCTTTGGCTGTATCCCATGCATTTTGTAATGTTGTATCTTCTTTTTTATTTTCTTTAAAGAAGAATTCTGGTTTTTTTGTTGCTAGTTCTATAAATTCTTTTTCTTTTAATGTAGATTGGTTCAAGGTCCATCTTATTTTTTTTTATTTTTTTTTTGGTATTCCTTTCCATGTCGCTTTTAAAGGGTTATGATCTGCCCATGTGCCTAATTCTATCTCAACCTCTTGCATATTGGTCCTTAATTCAGGCGTCATCCAAATCATTGGATGTCGTTAAGTGAAAATGGCTTCCCCGTTGACTTTGACTGTCGGAACGTCGCAAAAGGGGATCACGTGATCTTGGGACACAGGAACAGTTATATAAATATGAGCCAGTTGCCGAACTTCTGAATTTTGATCACGTGATCATGGGGATGCTGCAAAGGTTATAACTGTGAAAAACGGTCGTATGCCACATTTTTCAGTGCCGTTGTAACCTTGAACGGTTACTTAACCAAACTGTTGTAAGTCAAGGACTACCTGTAATCTTTCAATATGTCGGTGGTCAAGGAATATGAGAAACTAAAGCACTAGCTGAACAAAAGTGTTGACATGTGAATAAGAATGAAATTGTATCATATATATATATATATGATATATGTCCTTGCAGACAGCTGATCATTTACATTCTTTTAGAGAGTCATTGAGGCCCTTTGGAGGCTTATCTCTTCAACGACCCTCTAAAAGGATGCAAATGACCAGCTATCTGCAAGGAGTATAAATCCTTCCATTCCCCACCATCCAGTCAGAGCTGAAAAAGCTTCTTGGATGAGAAGTGAAACGTCTTCAAAGAAAAACAAGAAAGTTCAGTTGCCTCGTGAAAAAGCATCTTTGGGACAACTGTGACCTGGATGACTGAGAATCTCCATAGCCATGTCATATGGTTTGGTAGTACCTATAACAGTGATGGCGAACCTTTTAGAGACCGAGTGCCCCAAAACCACCACCCCACCCCTGTCCCCGCTCCACCGTGCCCACTGGACCACCCACCACCTCCACGGCCCACCACAGATCACCCAGCAGCGCTATGGTGGCCATGCCCTCCGCCCGTGCCCTGCAGCATTATCTTGTCCCCCCTGCCTGGCTACCATGTCCTTGGCTGCGTAGCATTACGCGGGCCGTGCCCAGCGGCAACTCTCCTCCAGAGGGCTGCTGGTGAGGGGGCCATGGGAGGAGGCGGGGCTGAGGCAACGGTGAGTGTGCCCACAGAGATGGCTCCGAGTGCCGCCTCTGGCATGCGTGCCATAGGTTCGCCACCACTGATCTATAATGTCTGAAATCTGATATTTGCACTTCGGTGCAAATATGTTGTTATTCATCGAAGTAGAATAGAGTAGAGTAGAGTAGAATAGAGTAGAACAGAATAGAGTATAGAGTAGAGTAGAGTAGAGCAAAGCAAAGCAGAGCAGAACAGAACAGAACAGAACAGAACAGAATAGAACAGAATAACAGAGTTGGAAGGGACCTTGGAGGTCTTCTAGTCCAACCCCGTGCTCAGGCAGAAAAAAACTATACCATTTCAGACAAATGGTTGTCCGGTGATGGAGCACCCTCAACTTCTGGAGGCAAGTTGTTCCACTGATTAATTGTTCTAATTGTCAGCAAATTTCTTCTAAATTCTAGTTTGCTTGTCTCCTTGATTACTTTATACATCTGATCATTAAAATCAGAGAAATCTCATTGAATTTTTTAAAGAGCCAAAATTTTAAACGAATAGAGAGGAGCGATTATAGCCATAGGAAAAATTAGAAATGTGTATAACTCTGTGTGCAAAAAAAAACCCTCCAGAACATTGGCGACAATTTATTAGGGGAAAAAAACACACTATTTTTAATCAGTTGCTGTCGTGCTCTCCATAAGTGTCCATATAGGCTTATGAAACCAACTTTTCTTTCTTGTAGGCTGAGGGGAAGAAATAAAGGTGATAATTCTATTTCCATCCTACAGTCTTGAAGCAAACAGGTCAGGTTTTGTCAATGGACCTCAGATTATAGGATGAACTCAAAATAATGAGTGTTAGCCTCATGCTTTCCTGGTTCATTTCCTTGATGGCAACCTTCGGAAAGAGACGGGAAAGTTATTAAAGAAACACTGGGCCGATATTCCAGATACTTGGGTGCGATTTTAACTAGTGTGATTCTACATCAGGAACATTTGTAAAGATGTTTGAGAGAAAAAAAAACATTTCGTGACTGAAGAGAAAATGGGAAGCTATCTGAGGTGATCTCTTCATAAGCAATTATCAAATGAGAGATATGAGCTATTCAGTAAATATTAATATTTAACATTAATTTATTGAGCTAGTCAGTAAATGTTAATCTAAGGAAGGTGTGAAAGATGTCATGCTGGTGGAAAGCTCTGTGGAATTTGATTCTGATGGAAGTGTAAAAAAAATAATTTTATACATCTTGATGGGGAAATATATTAGTGAGTGACCATGTGAGTATGTTGTTTTGTAATCATTTGTCTTGTTTAACTAGAATTACATATTATATATTTGTGTATATATATATATGTGTGTGTGTGTGTTTTCTGAGGTTTTCACGGGTGTTTGTATGTAGGTCTTTGGTAATTCGGGTTTTCTCCCGTGTAATATTTTTACGCGGGAGAAAACCCGAATTACCAAAGACCTACATATATATATATATATATATATATACACACATACAAATACACACACACACACATATATACATATATACACATACACACACATATATACAAATATACATATATACACATACACACACACACATACATATATATATATATACATACACACACATATATACAAATATACATATATATATATATATATATATACACAAATATACAAATATACACGCACACATATATATACAAATATACATATATACATATATACTCATATACACACACATATATATACATACACACATATATATATATATACAAATATGCACATATACAAATATATACATATACATACACACACACACACACACACACAAAGAGATGTATATATATATATGGTTGTTTTCTTGCAGACATCTCATTACCTAACTAGGTAACATTATCAGTGCTAGCTGATGTATCAGTATTTGACAGTGTCCTTCAAAAGGCAAACAGTTTGTGTGTTTCTTAAAAAAAAAAAAGCGCTTCAGACATCTATTCTGTTCAGAGAAGCCCAAACAAAATTAAAACAACTGTGTGTAATATGTTTCCAAAGCAGTTTTTTTAATAAAGAAATATCCATTTTTTTAAATCTTTAAAATCATTTCCTCAAAATGTGAATGATACCTATCTCTTTTTTTTTTTCATTTTCTTATGTAGAAAGCATATCTGAGTAAAATATCATCTTGTTTTTACAGTCATGTTTTACATAGCTTAGTGACAAAACACATATTTTGAAAGTAGGGTCCTGTGGCTCAGCCTCCAGTATGAACCCCAGAGATTGATTGATTGATTTGTATCCCACTTTTCTTATTTTTTAAAATAACTCAAGGCAAGAAACATATACCATACTCCTTCTTCCTCTTTTCTTTACAACTGTATGAAGTGGGGTGGGCTGAGAGAAAATGACTGGGCCAAACTCACCCAGACAACTTTCATGCCTAAGGCGGAACTAGAACTCACCGTCTCCTGGTGATTGGCCCAAAGTCACCCAGCCAGCTCTTATGCCTAAGGCGGGACTAGAACTCACCACCTGCTGGTGATTGGCCCAAAGTCACCCAGCCAGCTCTTATGTCTAAGATGGGACTAGAACTCACCATCTCCTGGTGATTGGCCCAAAGTCACCCAGCCAGCTTTTATGCCTAAGGCGGGACTAGAACTCACCATCTCCTGGTGATTGGCCCAAAGTCACCCAGCCAGCTCTTATGCCTAAGATGGGACTAGAACTCACCGTCTCCTGGTGATTGGCCCAAAGTCACCCAGCCAACTTTCATGCCTAAGGTAGGACTAGAACTCACTGCCTCCTGGTGATTGGCCCAAAGTCACCCAGCCAGCTTTTATGCCTAAGGCGGGACTAGAAGTCACCATCTCCTGGTGATTGGCTCAAAGTCACCCAGACAGCTTTCATGCCTAAGGTGGGACTTGAACTCACCATCTCCTGGTGATTGGCCCAAAGTCACCCAGCCAGCTTTTATGCCTAAGATGGGACTAGAACTCACCATCTCCTGGTGATTGGCCCAAAGTCACCCAGCCAGCTTTTATGCCTAAAATGGGACTAGAACTCACCATCTCCTGGTGATTGGCCCAAAGTCACCCAGCCAGCTCTTATGCCTAAGATGGGACTAGAACTCACCGTCTCCTGGTGATTGGCCCAAAGTCACCCAGCCAACTTTCATGCCTAAGGTAGGACTAGAACTCACTGCCTCCTGGTGATTGGCCCAAAGTCACCCAGCCAGCTTTCATGCCTAAGGTGGGACTAGTACTCACCATCTCCTGGTCATTGGCCCAAAGTCACCCAGCCAAGTTTCATGCCTAAGGTAGGACTAGAACTCACAGTCTCCTGGCGATTGGGCCATAGTTCCCCAACCAGCTTTCATGCCTAAATAAGGCAGGAGTAGACCTCACCATCTCTGGTGATTAGTCTGTCTATCCATCAGTCTATCTATCCATCCATTCATCCACCCAACCAACGAATCCATAACAAACTCTTCCGGTATGGATGCCAAAAGAAGGAGTCCAAATTGAAGATGATTTGTTACTGCCTCCTTGAGGAAGATCTGCAAAGTGACAGGGGAGGAGGCATCTCTGCCCAGCTTTCCTGTCTCCTAGAGTTTCTAAATCCATTGAAATCAATTATGGAGACTCTTTGTTCCTCCAACAAATGTGTACCTGTGATGAATTTTTACACACACACACACACACAAACAAACAAACATGCATATGTGTAGTTACATATTTAACACATACACTAGGTATAGGCACCACTACAAAAAGGAACGGCTTATTTTTTTAAAAAAGAAAAAAAAATACTATTAACTAATGTAAATAGACCATGAAATATAATCAGTTGCATGTAACAATAGTTCTGCATTTGAGAAAATTAATTGCTCTGCCATTTACATATATACATACGAAATATCCCGTTCCAGACAGTATTTTCTCGCGCCTACGTAATGCCAAATGAACACATTCACACACACGTAAAGTGTAATTAATTGGAAACAGAATTCTTTAAAGTTAGGGATGAGGTAAGGGAGGAAGGAGGCGGGGGGAAGATAGATTATGGTTATGCAGTTTATTAGTTCAAACTCTCCACTGCATTTGATGAAATGAAGTGTAATTCACCAATGTTTATGCCCTATAATACTATATTTAATCTGAAAAGTGTTGCCAGTTTTTTTTTTTTTTTTTACTTTTTGGTTACCATTGACTGTTTTTGGATCATACATACTAACATGGTTGATCTCCCACAATGTCTGATTAAAGCTTGTGCCTAAATTAAAGTTATCTCAGCTGATTTAGGATTCTAATTATTCCTTTTGTGAATAGAATAGAATAGAATAGAATAGAATAGAATAGAATAGAATAGAATAGAATAGAATAGAATAGAATAGAGCAGAGCAGAGCAGAGCAGAGCAGAGCAGAGCAGAGCAGAGCAGAGCAGAGCAGAGCAGAGCAGAGCAGAGCAGAACAGAGCAGAACAGAATAGAGGATGGGAATAGAGTAGAGTAGAGTAGAGTAGAGCAGAATAGAATAGAATCGAAGTAGAATAGAGTAGAGTAGAGTAGAGTAGAGTAGAGTAGAATAGAGTAGAACAGAGTAGAGCAGAATAGAGTATAGAGTAGAGTAGAGCAAAGCAAAGCAAAGCAGAGCAAAGCAGAGCAGAGCAGAACAGAACAGAACAGAATAGAACAGAATAACAGAGTTGGAAGGGACCTTGGAGGTCTTCTAGTCCAACCCCGTGCTCAGGCAGAAAAAAACTATACCATTTCAGACAAATGGTTGTCCGGTGATGGAGCACCCTCAACTTCTGGAGGCAAGTTGTTCCACTGATTAATTGTTCTAATTGTCAGCAAATTTCTTCTAAATTCTAGTTTGCTTGTCTCCTTGATTACTTTATACATCTGATCATTAAAATCAGAGAAATCTCATTGTCTTCTGCTTCCTAAGATCTCGTCCACTTATACTTGTGCTATACTCATGTAGCCCATTTGAAACATGAACTCAAACTAAAAAAAAAATGAACTGTAACTTTTCCTTTAGATGATCTGAATTTATTTTGGAGATTTTTTTTTTTTAAGGTTATGTCTTATGCTTGTCCAGCGAAATCCAGCAGTGCCTGAGTTTGAAAATAGCACAAAGGAGACCTCAGCTCTCCTTAAATGGTAATGGAAACTCTGAAAATTCTCTTGAAATTGGAATAACTAAACTGTCCAACGGATGTCATAATCCTTAGGTTCCTCACTCGGCTTTGAAGTATCGAAAGTGTCACGTTACAGCGGTTCTTGAACTTTTCGCTTAATATACCGTGACAAAGCCCAGTCGGTTCCCTTTAACGTGTTTATTGGCTGGATGACAATGGTTGTTTTTCTCAACTCATTACTTCTAAGAAGATAGTGTTTTTTTCCCTCTTACTGGAATATCTCTGAAAGGTTAAAACAGAGGCAGCGCGCATTCCTAATCTAGTGCAAAAATATACCGATGCATAAAACATGCCGATGTATCAAGCACGCACGAGGATAATGCACATTTACACATGCATATACATTATTCTCAGGTCCTAAAATGGAAAACAGAGGCATTCTAATTTAATACATCCTTATGTCTGATGCCTATAACTTTGTTGCTTGTATCTTACAATTTATGTTGTTTTATTTAGTATCCTAGTATGATTTATGTTGTTTGCTTAGGTAGTATGGTCCTATGACCATCACTAAGTGCTGCATCTTATGATTTATGATGAATGTGTTGTATTTTATGATTTATGATGAATGTATTTTTATGTTGTTTATGATCATGATTTATCATTATTACATGTACTGTATGTACACTGAGAGCTTACGCACCGGAGACAAATTCCTTGTACGTCCAACCACACCTGGCCAATAAAGAATTCTATTCTATCTGCCCCACGTGCAGTGGTGGGATTCAAATATGTGAACAACCGGTTCTCTGCATGGAGGCCGCTTCCAGAAGTCCCTTCTGGGCTTAGGCCTCCGAGGCCCAGAACGGACTTCCGGAAGTGGCATCCATGCACTTCCGGTGGGCCGTTCTGGGCATGGGAGGCCTCCCCTGGCCTCCGAGGCCCAAAATGGACTTCCGGAAGTGGCGTCCACACATTCCCAGTGGTCTGTTCTGGGCCTGGGAGGCCTTCCCCGGGCCTCCCAGGCTCAGAACGGACTTCTGGAAGTGGCATCCATGCACTTCTGACGGTCCATTCTGCGCCTTGTGAAAAAGGGCTAGGGCTTCAGCCGGTTTGCCAAAGTCAACAAAAAAGTAGCTACTGGTTCTGCTGAATCCCATCACTGCCCAGATGCAACATTCCTGTGTGTAAAAATGAACACACGTGAGACTGTTTAATTAACAGCAGAAATATTACATTCCTGAAGAGACCGATCAGTCAAAAGACTGAAAATCAAAATCAAGGTGTAGAACTTTATTCAAGAACTAAAAAAAATAAATTAATATTCAAGAAGCAGAAACCAAAAGTTGATTTCTCAAGGACTATGTGTAGTACTGACAATACAGGTAGTCCTTGACTTACGACCACAATTGACCCCCAAGTTTCTGTTGCTAAGTGAGACATTTGTTAAGTAGGTTTTGCCCCATTTGATGACCTTTCTTGCCACAGTTGTTAAGTGAATCATGCCAGTTGTTAAGTTAGTAACCTGGTTGTTAAATGAATCAGGCTTCCCACATTGACTTTGCTTGTCAGAAGGTCGCAAAAGGGGATCACGTGATCCCGGGACTCTGCAACCGTCATAAATATGAATCAGTTGCCAAGCATCTGAATTCTGATCACTTGACCATGGGGGAAGGAGGGTGCAACGGTTGTAAGTGTGAAAAACGGTCACAAGTCACTTTTTTTAGTGTGGTTGTAACTTTGAACAGTCACTAAACGAACTGTTGTAAGTCAAGGAGTCCCTGTATTAATTCTGAAAATGTCTTCCATGAAAAATGGAATTAATATTCAATGAGCTTACCTGAGGTTATGGTTTAACCAAATTAGCGCCTTTCAACAATTCAGTATTTTGGGGGGAAAGTTGGCTTTGAGGATTAGGAAGGGCAAAAACCTATTTCAGTCATCAAAATTACGGCTGCAGCTCCACAGAGGGAAATGTGACAAAAATACTTGACCTGCCCATAAGTCTCTGGACACCTCTGAGTATTTCAGCTTCATTGACTTGGCCTTTTCCCAACTCCCTTTCCCAGAAAATGAGTAATCTCAGTGAACTCTGAGTGTAATTAATTTGTGTAAGTGTTCGAAGCATATTGGTGGGGAAGAAGTTGAGCGAGGCAGCTGAACCTTATATAAGTAGGTCGGTTACCATAATATGTGAAATAATGGTTGAATGGATCAAAGGAAAAAGAAAAGGAAAGAGGAAGGAAGGAAAGGAAGGAAAGGAAGGAAGGAAGGAAAGAGAGAAAGAAAGGAAAGAAAAGAAAGAAAGAGAGAGAAAGAGAGAAAGAAAGAAAAAGAAAGAAAGAAAGAAAGAAAGAGAAAGAAAGAAAGAAAGAAAGAAAGAAAGAAAGAAAGAAAGAAAGAAAGAAAGAAAGAAAGAAAGAAAGAAAGAAAGAAAGAAAGAAAGAAAGAAAGAAAGAAAGAAAGAAAGAAGAAAATGGGAGAGAGGGAAAAAGTAAAAAGGGAAGGGGATGGGTGGGAGGAGAGGGAAGGAGAGGCAGGCAGGAAGAAGGAAGGGAGGGAGGAAGAAAGGAGGGAGGAAGGGAGGGAGGGAGGAAGAAAGAAGGGAGGGAGGGAGGAAGGAAGGAAGGAAGGAAAAATTGAAAGGAAAGAAGGAGGAAGAGAAGGGAAGGGGATGGGTGGAAGGAGAGGGCAGGGGAGGCAGGCAGGCAAGCAGACAGGCAGAAGGAAAGAAGGGAGGGAGGGAGGGAGGAAGGAAGGAAGGAAGGAAGGAAGGAAGGAAGGAAGGAAGGAAGGAAGGAAGGAAGGAAGGAAGGATGGAGATGCAACACACATTTGGCATGAAGTCTCAGCATTTGAATCATGCCACTGTACTTTATCTATGTTTAAAGGATATTTTAAACATGAATTTCATGTATATTTATTTTAGCAGATTTCTAGGCTGTCTAATTCCAAATTTCTCTAGCCTGCTTAGAAGCTCCAAAAAAATATTCCCTCCCCACCCCCTCTTCCCTCCCCTTCCCTTCCCTTCCCTTCCCATCCCCTTTGTCTCATATCCCTTGTCCCCTTTTCCTTCCTCCCTTTTCCCTTTTCCCTTTTCCCTTTTTTCTTCCCTTCCCTCCCCTTTCCTTCCCCTCCTCCTCCTTCCCTCCCTCTCTCCCTCTCCCTTCCCCTTCCCTTTCCCCATCCCCTTTCAGACCATGTGTAACAGAGGCAATACAAGTGACTGACAGTGCTTGTTTTCTCATGACAAACGCATCTTGAGAAAAAATATGCAGAGGCTTCATCTTTGTAATTACGGAAAGTAGGAAAGCTGAAATGCGTCTCGGAACAAGTGTCGGGGCTGAGGTGATCAAGCTGACAGTTTCATAATCAGTTGTCATCTTGAGTTTATGTTAAAAATCATTATTTAAAGGATTTGAATATTTTGATCGGAGCTGGGGATGGTGGATGTTATATGATTAATCTGGACTGAACAAGGTGATAGTAAACTAAACTGCATCCATTAAGGAGAAGTGGAGATTAAATGAATTCTGAAATTACCAGACCAGGAAAGGAAAGGAAAGGAAAGGAAAGGAAAGGAAAGGAAAGGAAAGGAAAGGAAAGGAAAGGAAAGGAAAGGAAAGGAAAGGAAAGGAAAGGAAAGGAAAGGAAAGGAAACTATATTAATAATAATGCAGCCAGAATCTATATAGTTAGACCAGAATTCTGAAATATGATAGGTCCCTTTACATCTATTTCAAAAACCATATGTTTGTAAGGAAACTTCCTTACTCACATTTTCCTAGCAAGATTTAGACCTACACTATAATATTTTGCAACATAACACCTTGTCTGGGAAGAATTGTCAGATTAAATAGATTTAAGATTTGAAATGCCCTGTTGTGCTCATTAGATCTCTAAAGTTTTTGCCTGTTTTTTTTTTTTGCAAATGAAAATATGCTTGCTGGGTGCATCTAACTGATCTGACAGGAGATTATTGCTTACCTAAATTAATCATTTTATCACCATTTATCTGAAAACCCATTCCTTTTCCTTCAAAAATGAGGCTGTAGCTTGATTCAAAGTTTAGTAAGTTTATCATTAACTCTAAACTTTAATTCGAAGTCAGTTATCCACAGCTCAGCTCACTCTCTAGTTTAGAGTAATAATTCTAAAGAAATAGATTTGAGGCAGAACAACAACCATACAAACGTTGCTAAATATTCCTGAAAATTGATGAATTTTAAACTCCTCAGATTTTTTTTTGAGTGCTTCTGATAAAGGGGGAAAACCCTTTTGAATTAAACTGAGCAAAACATTGCAAAAACATTGCTACCTAAAAGAATTTCTGGCGTTTTATCTATCCATAGCTTTGAAGGATATTTCTATTTCCAAGTGGAATCTTCTTCAGTAGTACATGTAGTCTTAAATTAGAGCAGTGTATTCCATTTTGACAACAACAATAAAAAAGGGAGAATATGTGACAGAAAGGTAGCAATTATATTATTTTGGATAATAATCAGCTTTGCTCTCTGTGAAAGCTGTTTGAAGCACAACATAAATCTCTTTTCAATTGCCTAGATGTTTTTGTGATTGAAAACTTGACTGTCGTTGCTTTTTATTTCTTTTAAGAAATGGTCCTTTCAGAGACATCTTTGCTTAATTTCTGTTGCATTTAATTATGTTTCTCTCTTTTTTAATAAAGCTTAGTGCGGGAAAGAAGGAACACGTCTAGTGTATAACTTCCCTCTTCTGGGGGCTAAAATATTTTTATGAAGCTTCTGTTCTTTTTTTCCCAGTGTGAAATGATAATAAACACAGTGTAAAAATCTGATGTGATATTTCTTCCCAAAATAGCATACCTGATAAAGAATATTTGGAATATTTTTACAGTAGTCTGAAACGCTACTGCTACAATGACGTTGGAGAAGTTTTGGTGTTCAGGGTACAAAATGTAAATTAGTGAAACTGAAGAAGGCAGAGGGGGAAAAAAAAGAATGTGATTTTCCATTCCCCCCCCATGTCCTGATTGGCAGTTATGGGATCAAAAGTCATCTCCTTTTTAACATGTTCCTAAAGAAAATTATAGCTGAGCTACAATCTTTTCCTGTCCTTGAATTGGAATCAGAGGGACAATGAAACTGTTAAGATTGCTGACTCCATTTCTTTACCTCAGAAAGGTCCAATAGGAGTAGGCCTCGCCTTGCAACTGTTCATTTAGTCATTGTTCGAAGTTACAACAGCAGTGAAAAGAGTGACACATGACCGTTTTTCACACTTACGACCGCTGCAGCATCCCCAGGGTCACGTGATCAAAATTCGGACGCTTGGCAACTGACTCATATTTATGACGGTTGCAGTGTCCTGGGGTCATGTGATCCCCTTTTGTGACTTTCTGATAAACACTCAGTTGGGAAGCCAGATTTGCTTAACAACTGTGTTACTGACTTAACAACTACAGTGGTTCAACTTAACCGCTGTGGCAAGAAAGCTGGTAAATTGGGACAAAAATTGACTTAACAAATGCCTCACTTAGCAACAGAAATTTTGGACTGAATTGTGGGCCGTCCGCTGAGGGCTACCTGTACTTTTAGATTTGAACCATGTTTTCCTTCAAAGACTACTAGTTTTAAAAAGTTCATCCATCGAGCCGAATTCCTTACATTTAATAGTGAACAATTTGGTTTGTAATTCATTTAATTACTTAGATTACTTTGTACTGCTGATAGACTAGAACAGAGTTCCCCAATCTTTCCAGGTTGGTGGCCCGGAGGGAAAGGGAGGTGCAGGGAAATGTGTGTGCATGCGCACATGTGCGCAAACGGGCACGCGCACAGCAGTGGCACTAGCATCTGTGTGCATGTGAAAGCGGGCCGCACGCACCTGCAGTGGTGCTGGTGGCAGCATTGGTGCTGGCATACCCATGCAAGCAGGCTGCTAGCACCCGCACACATGCGCAAATGGGCTACTAGCAACCGCACACATGCGCACACATGCCACTAGCAACCACGTGATGCTGACGGCATCACTAGCACTCCCGCGCATGCGCAAGCGGGCCACGCGCACCTGCGGTGGTGCTGGCGGCAGCACTGGTGCTGGCATACCCATGCAAGCAGGCTGCTAGTGCCCACACACGTGCGCAAATGGGCTACTAGCGACCGCACACATGCGCAAACGGGCCGCTAGCAACCACATGATGCTGACGGCAGCACTAGCACTCCCGCACATGCACAAAGGGGGCCACTAGCATGAGTGGGGTGTGTGCATGCACATGTGCCATTCCTGAGGCCACAGCCCACAGATCAGGGTGGAGACTCCTGGACTAGAATACCTCTTGCATAAAAAGTATGATTGGATATGAGATGGACGGCAAATAAATTTGATAAATAAATAAAAACAATAGGTATGCATAAGATAACATTCCTAAAAACCTTAGTTCGTGGATTGGTACTCTATCTCTGTTGTAGGCAGGTAGTCCTCAATTTACAACCATTCGTTCAGTGACTGTTCAAAGTTACAACAGCTCTAAAAAGAAGGGACCTACAGACATTTTTCACCTTTATGACTGTTTCAGCATCCTCATGGTTAGATGATCATAATTCAGTTGCCTGGCAACTGACTCATATTTATGATGGTTGAGGTGCCTGGGGTCATGGGCTCATCTATTGCGACCTTCAGTCAAGTAAAGTCAATGGAGAAGCCAGATTTTCTTAATAACTGTGTTGCTAATTAATAGCTGCAGTGATTCACTTCACTGTCAGAAGAAGAACATCATGGCTTCAAAATTTAAGGGACAGGTTTGGACAAAACTCAGCAGCACTTTTTCGTGCGGCTGCTGATAAAAACAGGATCGCCAACATGATCGCCAACGTCCGATAACGGATATGGCACAAGAAGAAGAAGAAGTCAGGAAAGATCACAAAGAAAGGGCAAAACTCAACATAACAATTGTGAGCTTGTTGCTGTCTTGCTTAGCACCAGAGATTTTGGGTTTAGTCATGTCATAAGTCAAGGACTACCTATATTTTGTAGCGAAGTCTGGTGCAAATAGTTCATTCACTTAAAAAAACTGTTAAATCGTCACTTTTCTCTTTCTAAAAATCTCTCTCTCCCCCCCCCATTTTCTCTTTCGTCCTTTCTCTCTTTTTCTCTTTCATCCTCTCCATCTTACCCACCCACCTGTTTCTTTTCGGGATCTTTTAACTCATTCAGTTAAAGCAGGGGTGTCAAACTCAATTTCATTGAGGGCCACATCAGCATTGCGGTTGCCCTCGGGGGGGGGCGGATGGGTGTGGCCAGGGTGGGTGTGGCCTACTGGGTGGGTGTGGATGGAGTGGGTGTGGCCTACTGGGTGAGCATGGCCAGCTCTACATCATTCGTGTCAAGGGGGCCTGGGCAGGAGTGGGACAGATCTGAGGGTCTCTGGCAGAACGGGGTGGGACCAGGGCAAGTGCCAAGGCATGGTCCACTGGAGGAGCCTCCCCAGCATGCACCCAGGGGGCGGGGCCGATGCGGCAGGGGCTGGTTCCTCACTGTTTCCAGACAGCCTTGTGGAGCTAAGACTGAATGCGTTTCAGCATAGATGGCCACCACAAAATTGTACATTGGCTCCCGGCCGGCCTGGGCCAGGGCCAAGGCAGAGGGGGCCGTTCCCTCACTGTTTCCAGGGTGGCTTCGTGGGCCACATGAAACCACTTTGCGGGCCGCATCCGGCCCCCGGGCCTTGTGTTTGACATGTCTGAGTTAAAGTAATATATTTTATTACAATAAATGATCACTTATTTGGGATGAATTCTGCCAGGGATCCTCTTGGGAGAGACTGGATTTTCAATTTCAATCCGCCAGGCTGATATCCATCAGTTTCCAATCTGCAGATATTTTTTGACCGAGGTGAAGATATTCTTGTTAAGTTTTAGAAAAGAAGAAATTACACCTCATAGGTGAGCTGGCTTTTCAGTTAAACATCCTGGCAAAGCAAGAGTTTTCCTTCATTTAACGAATGCTAATGAAGTCCAAATTAACAAGATTTCTCTCTAAACCAACAATTTAATGCATCCTGTCAAAGTTGTTCCTTAAGTATATTAAACGTGGCCTAAGAAGAGTGATTTGCTTAAGCATGTGCAAATGACAGAAGCTGCAATTTGGTGGGGCATTAAGTCTGCTTAAAACCATTAATTTGGAGGTCAGAATGCTTAAACACCTGGAGAATTCTGGCCAAAATGCCCTCTGCTAAACTAAATAAACTGGTTGTTCAGATCTCTACTGAAAGAACTGGAAAAGAAGCTGCTATATAGGTTTCCAGAAATAGAATAGAATAGAATAGAATAGAATAGAATAGAATAGAATAGAATAGAATAGAATAGAATAGAATAGAATAGAATAGAATAGAATAGAATAGAATAGAGTGTAGAGTAGAATAGAGTACAGTAGAGAAGAGAAGAGAAGAGAAGAGAAGAGAAGAGAAGAGAAGAGAAGAGAAGGGTTGGAAGGGACCTTGGAGATCTTCTAGTCCAGGGATGTCAAACTCGCAACATCACGTGACATGTCATGATGTATCACGACTTTTTTTGCCATTGCCGGCAATGGGGTGGATGCGGTTTCGCTATGATAAATCTGGCCCGTGGGCCGGCAGTTTGACACCCCTGTTCTAGTCCAACTCCCTGCTCAGGTAGGAAATCCTGTACCATTTCAGACAAATGGTTGTCCAATCTCTTTTTAAAAACCTCCAGTGATAGGGGACCTACAGCTTCTGAAGGCAAGCCGTTCCACTGATGAATTATTCTCACTGTCAGGAAATTTCTCCTTAGTTCTAGGTTGCTTTTCTCCTTGATTAAGTTTCCATCCGTTGCTTCTTGTCCTGCCTTCAGGTGCTTTGGAGAATAGCTTGACTCCCTCTTCTTTGTGGCAACCCCTGAGATATTGGGACATTGCAATAATGCCCCCCCCCCAGTCCTTCTCTTCATTAAACTGGACTTAGCCAATTCCAACAACCGTTCTGTATATGTTTCAGCTTCCAGTCCCCTAATCATCTTTGTTGCTCTTCTCTGCACTCTTTCTAGAGCAGGCATGTCAAACTCGCGAGGTCATGTAATGTTGCACGACGTATCGGAACTTTTTCCCCATTGCCGGCAATGGGGTGGGTGCGGTTTCGATGTGATGCATCTGGCCCGTGGGCCGGCAGTTTGACAAGCCCGTTCTAGAGTCTCAACATCTTCTGTCCGAAATGGTATATATCTGAGCAGGGGATTGGACTAGAAGACCAGCTTCCAACTCTGTTGTTCACTTTTGCTAATGTCTGCTTGATTACTTAACAACACTTTTTGCCTTAGTCTATTTAATATTTTTATCCATTTTTTTTTCAGATGGGCATGCAGCCATCGGTCCAAAGATAATCAGTCCAAAAAATAATCAGTTTTAAAGAATAATGCATAAATGTGATCCGAAATCAGGGACTTTTTAAATAACCAAGCAGATTATGAATATTTATTAAGGTGCTTAAGGGACTGGCTCTTGCAAGAGGGGAAAACTCTGTAGAAGAAGCAATAATTATTCTCTGGATGGGATGAAACGTGTTTTCATCTGTTATGTTTTTGAACAGATGGGTGGTGTAAAACAGAAACCGATAGACTTTTTAATTTGCTGGAATCCAACCGATATCGTTTCTCTCCAATATTTATCTAAAACTTTTAAATCTCCTTCGAAACATATTGTCAGGTGTGAAGTGAGATACTATGTTTTAATAATCTCTTTGCATCCAGCATTCAATATTTTCCAATAGATGCAATCAGCTTTGGCTTCCAGCAACTGCCCGTAAAGGCAGAGGCATAAATACACCGCTGGTTTTTAATGTTTTGAAGCTCATAACATTGACCAAATCTTCTATCGTCATATAATGATATTTCCAGGGTACTTTGGTCAATATTAACTAGAGAGGGATCACAGATGTGTGCTCAGTTCGGTAAATCTCAAATGAAAGGATTATATGATAAAATACTGGAAGGGATCAAAGATGATATTGTAGCAGGCTTTATGGGTGATTAAGAAAGGAATGCACAGGGACTCCTTTGCATGTTTGCTCAAAATCAATTCTGCTGTGTGAATAGGCAGCCTAAGATGCCCTTTACATTGTGATTCGGTTACTTATCTATTCCCATTCTGTTTAAAAAATTTATCCTTTTTATAAAACAGAAGTACTGAGCCTTGCATAAAACAAGAGCATTAGAAGACGCACAGGGGAGTATCTTTTGAATTTTGAACACTTGAACTTGCTACATTACTTTGTTCCTGCTGTTTTTGTTGGTTGCTGTGAGCCAGTTTGGGTCAGTGTGTGAGGTGGGCCGCCATGTAAGGAAGGAAAGATAGAAAAGAAAAGAAAAAAGGGAGGGAGGGAGGGAGGGAAGGAAGGAAGGAAGGAAGGAAGGAAGGAAGGAAGGAAGAAAGAAAGAAAGAAAGAAAGAAAGAAAGAAAGAAAGAAAGAAAGAGAGGAAGGGAAGGGAGAGGAGAAAGAGAAAGAAAGAAAGAAAGAAAGAAAGAAAGAAAGAAAGAAAGAAAGAAAGAAAGAAAGAAAGAAAGAAAGAAAGAAAGAAACACACAGAGAAAAAGAAAGAGAGAGAGAGAAAGAAAGAAAGAAAGAAAGAGAAAGAAAGAAAGAAAGAAAGAAAGAAAGAAAGAAAGAAAGAAAGAAAGAAAGAAAGAAAGAAAGAGGTAGCAACTTATTTCTTTGTTGTTAAAGGTTACAGCAGATGTCGACTTTTAACACACCAATATTCTTGGTTTTGGGACCACAATGTGATAGGTCAGGGGTGTCAAACTGCCGGCCTGTGGCCGGCTGCATCATAGCGAAACCCTGCCCACCCCATTGCCGGCAATGGCAAAAAAGTTGTGATACGTTGCGAGTTTGACACCCCTGTAATAGATCCTTTTGAAGCTGCATCACTTCAGACTACAAAGAAAGGATCCACAACCAGTAATCAAAGACACAGAGAGGCCTCAATGTTGTGAGCTGGACAGAACTCTTCTATTGCTAGTTTTCTTTAAAAAAAAGAAAGAAAGATGACTGTGATAATGGTAGAAGAAGCAGCCTACTTTAAATTTTAACTTATTTGCTTACTAAAATTTACCTAAGTTGGCTGAAGTTGACAGTACAGACCAGCAAAGCTCTACAGCTTACTTGAGGGGCTTTTCAAATTTGTCTGTAACCCTTCCTGTTGCATCAAAGAAAAAAAGCCAAAATGATTTTTTTTTTCCCAATCACAACACTGCCACTTAGTATTTTTTTGGCTAGGTGGGCAGGAGTTTCCCATGCTTCCAAAAGCAGTTTTATTTGGCTGATCCATCTAGAAATCAGAGAGTCTAAGGCAGGGGTCTTCAAACTTGGCCCTTTTATGACTTGTGGACTTCAACTCCCAGAATTCCTCACCCAGGCACGTGTGCCTGGCTGAGGAATTCTGGGAGTTGAAGTCCACAAGTCATAAAAGGGCCAAGTTTGAAGACCCCTGGTCTAAGGTATTGCCTTCAATGGAAGGACCATGTTTGACTGGAGGAAACTGGTTAAGGCATCAGGCTAGAAAGTGGAAGACCATGATTCTAATTCCACCTTAGGCATGACAGCAGCTGGGTGTCTTTAGGCCAATCCTCAGGAGACTGTGAGTTCTAGTCCTGCCTTAGGCATGAAAGTCAAATGGATGACTTTGGGCAATGGAAGCAATGGATGGAAACTAATCAAGGAGAGAACAAACCTAGAACTAAGGAGAAACTTCCTAACGGCGAGAGCAATCAACCAGTGGAACAGCTTGCCTTCAGAAGTTGTGGGTGCTCCATCACTGGAGGTTTTTAAGAAGAGACTGGATAACCACTTTTCTGAAATGGTACAAGGTCTCCTGCTTGAGAAGGGGGTTGGACTAGAAGACCTCCGAGGTCCCTTTCAGTTCTATTCTATTTTAATGTCTGCCATGGCTTCGAGCTTCGAGCTATACAGCACAGCAGTCAAAGTAACCATTAGAGTGGTGGCTTTCTTGTCATTGGCTGATTTAGCTTTTCTTGCTTATTTAGAAGTATATTTTTTATAGCTTTGTCAAAAAGAGAAACACTGATTCGCTTGTCTTTGTCAGTTCTGACTTCTTTTGCTTTCCGCTTCCTTCTGCCTGACTGATGAGAAGTAGCCTCAGAAAAGAAGTGGATATATAGAAAGCCGTGTTTGCTGTTGCATTAAACAATTTGTAGTGTTGTTCTTGCAAGTTTCAATATGATGCATCAGACAAACAGGCAGACAGACAGACAGACATATACCATATTGTATCATCTAGATGTGATTTTAGTTACAATCCTGCTGCACTGCTCTGTAGATGTAATTTGATGGGATTTTTAATAACAGAATAGCCAAATCATTGGTTCATTCCTCCCTCTCTTAAATAATTGGGAGTAGACAAGGTCAATGGCTTCGGCTCATGGCCCTGTTGTGATTCCTTGCCAGCCACTGGACCAGGCAGCTGAGTCTGAGGAATCAGAGGAGGAGGAGAAGGGGCCTGGAGGGACATCAGAGTCAGAGGAAGGCTCTGAGGAACTCCAAGACTTACAGTCTGATGAGGAGCCTGGTCCCGCTACTCGCGCTCAGGCTGAGACACAGCTGTGCTGGGAGTCTGAGTTGGACAGTGATGAATCACAGCTGGGAGATATCCAGGATGCACGAAAACGCCGGCAAGAAAAGAGAGTAGGACAGAGGAATGCAATGGGTTGGCTCCAAAGGCAAAGGAGAAGGCATTAGGAAGCCACGCCTTGGCTGCATAATAAAAGGGAAGGTGTGGGAGGTGCTGGTTGCCAAAGGCAACCATTCATGTTGAGGATCGAGTTTCTGTGGACTGTGTTTGTTTGCCTTGGACATTGACTCAGGTCTGTGAATAATAAAAGGGGATTGTTTTTTCCCTGCGGTTCCAGCCTGCTTGTTGGAAGAGGGGTTTCTCCTTGTGAGCTTAACAAAGACTCACGTAGGCTGGGACAGAACAGGCCCATGGCATGAGACCAGTGGTGGGATTCAGCCAGTTCGCACCACTTCGGCAGAACCGGTAGCTAATTTTTTCTTGCCCAGGCCCAGAATGGACTTCCAGAAGCAGCATCCACACAGAGAACCGGTTGTTCACATATTTGAATCCCACCACTTCTTAAAAGCCTCCAGTGTTGGAGCATTCACAGCTTCTGGAGGCAGGTTGTTCCACTGACTAATTGTTCTCATTGCCAGGAAATTCCTCCTTAGTTCTCGGTTGCTTCTCTCCTTGGAGAGAAGGGATAGAGGTGGTTCTTATCTATCCTCCAGCCCTCTCAGCTTGTTGGAGTTGCAGGGACTTGTTGATTGTGCTTTCGCTCTGTCCCTGCAACTCCAACAAGCTGAGAGGGCTGGAGGATAGATAAGAACCACCTCTATCCCTTCTCTCCAGAAATAAAAGGAATTATAATGACTAATTTTGTCAAATATATTATCAAGCCTTCGCTGTTTGAGGAAACAGCATGCGTTGATGAGTTTGGCGCAGTGGTGGGATTCAGCTAGTTTGCACCACTTCGGCAGAACTGGTAGCTAATTTTTTTGTTGCCAAGGCCCAGAACAGACGTCCGGAAGTGGCATCCACACAGAGAACCGTTTGTTCACATATTTGAATCCCGCCACTGCATGAGACACATTCCTTGGATGTCTTCTGTGCTAAAGTGAGATGCTATTTTGAATGCAGCTTTTCTTAGCGATGTTCTCCAACTGTCCGCTTTGTATACAATAGTTGTCTACAACCATTGGCAGCATTTATCCTAATTTGATTTACAAATTAGGTGATTTGCTGTTCCCAGCTAGATGTCTTCTGAATACATTGTTATGAGAATGAAGTCTGGACTTAACAGAAATATTTAGATGAGCCCATTGTTTTTAGAGCACTCCTGACACAATTACAGGTAATTTATCTTCCACAGTCTTGCATCTTAGCATCAGTGTGACACTTTTAAATCAAGGGATTCTGTCCTGGAGAAGCAATGACCCTTTAAAAAAAGAAAGAAGAAGAAGCATAAATAATATTTTCCCATATTGAAAATCCCCACTCAAATTATAATCAGTCTAGTTTGATCCATAGAGCACAACTAAAACCCTTCATTTCCCATCTTAGGGAAATAGGTCTTAAAAACAAACAAATAAAAATCTATAGCTTGATATTTTCACCGTAATTCTACAAGAGAGTCAACTAGATTTGCTATTGTAAAATTCATTATTTTACACATCACATCCAGGCAGGGTGATCTTACCGCCAGATGACCCTCACATGGAGTGATCCTTTGGTCTTGTGACCAATTGACCACATAAGACCTATAAAAGCAGAAGGGAACTGAAATAAGACATTTCAACCAACAGTTCCACTGAGGATTGTTACCTAGCCTAGTGTTCTGTCCCAGCCTACGTGAGTCCTTGTTATGCTCACAAGGAGAAACCCCTCTTCCAACAAGCAGGCAGGAAACCGCAGGAAAAAACCAATCCCCTTTTATTATTCACAGACCTGAGTCAATGTCCAAGGCAAACAAACACAGTTCACAGAAACTCGATCCTCAACACAAACGGTTGCCTTTGGCAGCCAGCACCTCCCACACCTTCCCTTTTATTATGCAGCCAAGGAGCCCCTCCTCCTCCTCTGATTCCTCAGACTCAACTGCCAGGTCCACTGGCTGGCGAGGAATCACAACACTTAGTGACGAAACGTTCGGAAACTAAACAACAAGCTCGGAGAGCAAACCACCACCAAAATTCATCATTTACCAAATAAATTTAGCACAGGTAAAATATACTTCTTCCTACAGTATACAAATATCCATCACCTATTTCGGATCGCAGATGTTCTGTGCATGCATGGATGAGGGAAACTGGAAGGTTGAACAAGGTAGAATTTGTTCAAATAAATAATTATGGAGAGGATCTCAGGTTGAACTCGGATCTTCTAGAATAGATTCCAATTGGTGATTTATGGAAAGGTAGCAAAGGAATGTGGAAGAAACCTACTGGCAATTGAGAATAAGAAGATAATTGGAAGTTTGGAGTATGTAAACTCTGAAAGGGTGGGTTTTTTTGTGTGTGTAGGTGTGTATGTGTCTTGTTCAGTGTGTAGTATGTGTGTGTGAGTAAAAGGGAAGTCTATAAGTAAAAATAATAGCATGTGAGTTGTTTTCCACTGCTAAAGGATGTTTTGTGCTTTGTACTGCCATGAACTATTTTTGACCTTTATTCTTAAGTCACTTAGAATCATAGAATACTAGGGCTGGAAGGGACTTTGGAGATCTTCTAGTCCAACCCCTCCACCCAAGGCAGGAGTTTTTATTCCATCCTGGACAAATAGTTGTCCAATCTTTTCTCAAGAACCTCCAGCGATGGAGCACCCACCAGTGCAGGAGGTGGCAAGCTGTTCCATTTAGTAGTCCTTCTCACTGTCAGGAAATTCCTCCTAATTTCCAGATTGGATCTCCTCTGACCAGCTTCCACCCACTGCTTCTTGTTCTGCCCTAAGTAGAATAAATTAAATTAAGGTTTGGACCTTGACTGTCTCCTCAACTGGCAAATTCTCAGTTGTGTCAAGGGCAAAGTGCGTATCTGCACAATTACAGGTGGATTAGCCAACAGTTATTTAAGCCGTAGTTTTTTTTTTTTTTTTAATTAGTTAAATCCTAACATTACTACAGGGTGAATATTATTTTCCCTCTGACAGCCCTTCAAGGATTGGAAGATGCTATCAGTTCTCCCCTAAGCCTTCTCTTCACTTGGCTAAACAGGGAAGACATATAGTCCTTGACTTACAACAATTTGTTTAGTGACCGTTCAAAGTTACAAAGGCACTGAACAAAGTGACTTATGACCGTTTTCTTCACTTAGACCTGTGGGAAGTCAGCCCCCCCCCAGAGAAGGAAATATTAAAGAGGTAGAAAAGCATGCCCAGTTTTTCTTAATAGCCCAAGTCTCCCTCCCCCAAGCAGAAACCAGCTCTGTAGAAATGCAGATGTAAATAATCCAGGAAGGTTGGAGGCCCCCAGCTAGAAGCTTAGGAAGACAAAGACACCTAAAATCTACATACCCTACCCAAACTCTAAGACAGGATATAATAGGATTAACCTACAGATGCCAGAGGGCACACTCAGACTCAGGTCAAAGTACATGACACAGGGAATATAAAGCCTCAAACAGGAACAGGAAACAACTCCAAACAAAAGTCCCAGAGGGTATAAAAACCCACTCCCTACATATGCTCTCCCCTTTTTTCTTCCAGAGCCATCTTTCTGTCTGGCTCTCCTCTTCAATAAACTGCAACCTTCTTTCTAAAGCAGTCGCCATGTTGTTTATTCCGGGCTTGGACTGAACCATGATGAAGACTTTTCCTTCAATAAACCGTTGCAGCATCCCCATGGTCACGTGATCAAAATTCAGATGCTTGGCACATGACTCGTATTTATGACGGTTGCCACGTCCTGGGGCTCATGCAATCCCCTTTTATGACCTTCTGAGAAGCAAAGTCAATGGAGAAGCCAGGTTCACTCAACAGCCGGGTTACTAATTTAACAACCCCAGTGATTCACTTAACAATGGGGGTAAGAAAGGTCGTAACATGGGGACAAAACTCACTGTAACAAATGTCTCGCTTAGCCCTAGAAACATTGGGCTCAGTTGTGCTCATAAGTCAAGGACAACCTTTTCTCAGAGGGACCAGCCACCAAGGCCCTGATTATTGGTGGAACGAACTTCTGAACTGGATCAAAATCAGAACATTTTAGATGATTTGGTGTGTGCGTGTGTGTTATTGCTCAGTTGTAACATTTCAAGAGAGCAGAGAGCAAGCAAGTTTTTTTCATGGAACCACGGTGTAAAGAATTTTGCCAGAAGAAATTCGTTTTAGGTCTAATACACAGGCATTAAAACTTCCTATTGAATGAGTGAGTTATTTCTATCAGGGCTTTTTCATTTCAATTGCATCGGTCTGCAATTTATGATAAGGTTGACATTTCTTATTCAGTTTAAATCCCATTGTGTACCGCTAAGGTGTACAGGTATATCATGGGCAGATAATTAAGCTCCTCATTCTCTAACTCAGCAGGATTCCACATCACTAAATGAAGTATTTTAAGATGGCATGAAGGCTAAATAAATCCCTAAGGTTATTGCTACTTCTCATTCAGCAAAGCAACTTTTTCTTGACAGTTACTTAAAAAGACAAGAAGTCTCAAGATGTTCATCGTCTGCCTTCAAGAATCATATAAAGTTCCTTCTGCAATGTGAATTATTTAGAAGATGGTTAGCATGCAGGCCATGGAGATTTCTTAACTTTTTTTCTCCCCCATGTGAAGGGAATTTAAGACATGATAGGAAGGGAATTAAGATGCATGTGCTTTATGCTTCTATCCTGAAGATTGTGGGGACTAAGAGCTTACAGGCTTTGCAACAAGAAGGAATTTGGCACTGAATTCTACCTAACAAACAATGTTAATGCATTTTCCCATATGTTGGAGTCCACCATTGCATTCCTTATAGTCATTTTCACCCAGTGATAGCCACAGATACTATGTCCAGTCTCCCCAATCATTTCTGCAAGTCTCCTAATTAATTGTAGTTTATGCCTGTTCTTGCGAAAACGTTCGTTTCCAAGAGTTCCTCTAGGATCGTTGCGATGGAGGCCCCCAAAAGGTGATCTTCGGAAGATGAGATTCCCCCCCACACCCAATTTAAATTGTTGTTGTTAGTTGCGAAGTCATGTCTGACCCATCGCAACCCCATAGACAATGTTCCTCCAGGCCTTCCTGTCCTCTACCATCTTCTGGAGTCCATTTAAGCTCACGCCTACTGCTTCAGTGACTCCATCCAGCCACCTCATTCTCTGTCGTCCCCTTTTTCTATTGCCCTCCATCTTTCCCAGCATTAGGCTCTTCTCCAGTGAGTCCTTCCTTCTCATTAGGTGGCCAAAGTACTTGAGTTTCAACTTCAGGATCTGGCCTTCTAAAGAGCAGTCAGGGTTGATCTCCTCTAGGACTGACCGGTTTGATCGCCTTGCAGTCCAGGAGACTCGCAGGAGTCTTCTCCAGCACCATAGTTCAAAGGCCTCAATTCTTTGGCGCTCAACCTTTCTTATGGTCCAACTTTCACAGCCATACATTGCAACTGGGAAAACCATGGCCTTGACTATACGTACTTTTATTGGCAGGGTGATGTCTCTGCTTTTTAGTATGCTGTCTAGATTTGCCATAGCTTTCCTCCCCAGGAGCAAGCGTCTTTTAATTTCTTGTCTGCAGTCCCCATCTGTGGTGATCTTGGAGCCCAGGAAGATAAAATCTGTCACTTCCCCCATTTCTTCCCCATCTATTTGCCAGGAATTGAAATAGAAGAATATAAAACAAGCGAATGGTAAACTAAAGTTATGGAGGAGACGTGGAGTCAGAATCTATAACTAGGTTAGAGGATTGGAAGGATGCCATTCAAACTCATGCATAGAAAAGAATACTTGTAGCTCAAGGTTCAGCTGTGAGATCCTTGGTGCTCTCTGAGCTTGGTTGTTTTCTTGCAGACATCTCATTGCCCGACTAGATAACATCATCAGTATTAGAAGGGTGGGGTTATATGCTTATATGCTCTCTCTGTATAAATTGAGAGCAAACGCCACTCCCTTCTAGTGCTGATGATGTTATACCCAGTCAGCTAATAAAAGTCTGCAAGAAAACAACCAAGCTCAGAGAGAACTAAGGACCCCACAAACCAGTGGTGGGATTCAAATATGTGAACAACCGGTTCTCTGTATGGATGCCACTTCCAGAAGTCCATTCTGGGCCTGGGCAACAAAAAAATAGCTACCGGTTCTGCCAAACTGGTGCGAACTGGCTGAGTCCCACCACTGCCACCAACTCATCAACGCATGCTGTTTCCTCAAACAGCGAAGGCTTGATCATATCTTTGACAAAATTAGTCATTATAATTCCTTTTATTTCTCAAGAGAAGGAATAGAGGTGGTTCTTACTTATCCTCCAGCCCTCTCAGCTTGTTGAAGTTGCAGGGACAGAGCGAAAGCACAGTCAACAGCAATAACACTTATACACTGCTTCACAGTGCTTTACAGCCCTCTCTAAGTGGTTTACAAGTCAGCATCTTTGCCCCCCACAACCGTCTGGCTCCTCATTTTACCAACCTTGGAAAGGTGGAAGGCCGAGTCAATGTTGAGCCGGTGAGGATTGAATGAATCGAACTCCTGGCAGTGAGCAGAGTTAGTCTGCAATACTGCATTCTAGCCACTGCACCACAACAGGCCTACGTCTGCTCCTTCTAGATTCAGCTCTAACATTGTCTCCTTCATTGATTTTGCTAGAATACCCCCCATTGAAACCTTCCTATGATCGTGATTTGTTAAAAGAAATATGGAGGAACTTACAGAGTTTTCTAAATAGATGATGTTGGGAATGTTATGAGGGAACCTTTGCAAAAAAAAGGGGGGTAGTAGTAGTTTGCTTCTAGTAATAGGGGGTCGACCTATTTTCCAAAGCACCTGAAGGCAGGACAAGAAGCAATAGATGGAAACTAACCAAGGAGAGAAGCAACCGAGAACTAAGGATAAATTTCCTGACAGTTAGAACAATTAATCAGTGGAACAACCTGCCTCCAGAAGCTGTGAATGCTCCAACACTGGAGGCTTTTAAGAAGAGACTGGACAGCCACTTGTCTGGAATGGTATAGGTCCAGGATCTCCTGCTTGAGCAGGGGGTTGGACTAGAAGACCTCCAAGGTCCCTTCCAACTCTGTTATTCTGTTCTGTTTTCTGTTCTGCTTGTACAGAAGGAATTTTCCTATCCAGTGCACCAAACAAACAACAACAAAAATTCTACCATTTTGTTGAAATTCCTTTTCTGTTACCTTCAGCTGACAGCTGACATCGATGTGATTACCTGTTCAATTGCTTTGATTCTAAGCCCAGATTTGGATGTGGTGATGTATCAATTGTGCTCCAGTCTATTTGAATGAAGAAATATTTCCCAAAATAAACATCCATAAACATCCAATTTACAGGCCCACCAAGCTGACCTGTCTACAATGGACAGTGTTAAATCTTTGTTAAACTTGTAGTCTAGGAATATACATAATTAACATACCAAGATTATTAGATGGAGATTGTAGAGTAACAGAGTTGGAAGGGACTTCGAAGGTCATCTAGTCCAACCCTCTGCTCAGGCAAGAGACCCTATACCATTTCAGATAAATGGTTGTCCAGTCTCTTTTTGAAAGCCTCCATTGATGGAGCACCTCCAACTTCTGAAGACAAGCTGTTCCATTGACTGATTGCTCTCACCATTAGGAAATTTCTCCTTAGTTCTAGGTTGTTTCTCTCCTTGGTTAGTTTCAATCTGTTGTTTCTTGTCCTGCCTTTTAGTGCTTTGGAAAATAGTTTGATCCCCTCGGCTTTTTAGGAGCTCCTCAAATAGTGGAACTATGGAACTTTCAACATTACTCACAGTGAGGAATTGATGGTGAAGATGGTGGCCAAATTTAAATATTTGATCAGAGAAAGGACATGGTCCTAAATTCATTGTTGACTGAAAACCCTTTAAAGACCTTTTGCCTGAAAGAGAAAAAAATGAGCTTAAGATTTTGATGATTAGAAAAAACTAGATTATGGGGGGGGGGAATGACAGTCATTCTGCAATCATAGAGTAGAGATCAATTTATAACTGCTGTCAAGAAAATCGGAAGCTGCTTTTGAAATATTTTCTTTTTCCCCTCTGAACCTTTAGCTTTCTCCTTTTTTTCTTCTTTTCTTTATTCTAAATATTAGTTTGTTTTTATCTTTATTAAAATCTTCACCAACATTTGAAAAAAAACATGCAGGCTTGCTTCTCCTAATATCTGCTTCCTCGTAGACTTTTATGAACAGATAGCAGATTTTAGAAAGAAATTGCATTTTTTTTTTTAAAAAAAAAGAAAGATACATGCGGAAGAAGAAGGCGTTTCATCTCTCTTTCACAAATAACCTTTGGTTCACAATAATGTAGTCACTTCAGTTCCCTCAACTGCGTGCATCAGCTTTTAGTTTTTGATGACTACAGCTTGAATGTCCAAATTGCCTTCATTGAGAAATTGTGAAATTGAATAATGTCAAAGAGGTGTCTTTCGGACTGGATTTATGTTTCTCTATTTGCATCTGTTCAATATTGCATTTTCCAAATGATGAACAGTTGTCTTTTATCATTGGAGTGCTGTTTTGGCACTGTTTCTCGTCATTAAAAAAAACCGGGATGTTATAGTAACATAAAAACAAAACAATCAACTGTTCTATAATTCAGCTCTTGAGTGTTGAGTGTGTGCGTATGTGTATGCCCGGGCATCATACTTAGAGTACCGTGTACATTTCTGGGAACCGTAGAAGCATATTAACAGGTTACAATGCATTCAGGAGACAGAGGAAGCAGGGATTATCTTTAGGGATAAACTGAGGAGATGGTGAACCTTTAGAATCACGTTTGAAAGGAATTATAATATCATTGTTCAGATACATTAAAGGGTATTGTAGGAAAGATCTTCAGGAGCTATTTTCCATTGTCGTGGACACTAGAACCCGAAATAATGGGCATAAGAGGTAGCTACATAGATTTTGTTTTTTTTATCATTATTAAATACATCAGGAGAAAATTCCTCACAGTAAATCTGCACAATGAAAAGCTACCTACACAACTTACAGGAGGTTTTTGAGAAGAGGCTATTTAATCATCTCTTCTTCAAAACCTCCTTTCTAATTCAGCTTCGTCTTGTAGAGAGTCGAACTAAATTCCTTTCCAATTGTACAATTCTATGATTTTGCTGTTCTTTGAAGCGCGGATAAGGAAATCACAAAAGAGCCAAATTCAGCTTTTTGTTTGTTTGTTTGTTATTGGAATCAGGTGACAGATGTAGACACAATGTTCAGAGAACACTCACTAGGAAGATGAAAAGTTTTGCTGAACGGCTTCAGTTCCTAACCGCTTCCTGAGGTTTTGTTGTTGTTGTTGTTTTTTAACCAATATTTGAACACGCACCTGGTCCTTTGGAAGGCCAAGGCTCATATCGTTTTCAACTCCAGCTTGACTAACACACAACAGCAACAGCTGTGTTGTCGAACCCTAAACCCTAAACCACCTCTTTCAAGTCAGGACAGATTTAATGACCGCTGTGATTTAGCTAGCATTCATTGCTCAGCTCAGCTAGCCTAATTATTCCACACACGATCCTCTATTCTTCTTTTTTGAGGATCAACCAAAGGTAGATGAAAAGTACAGACCCCAGACAAAAGGCAGAATCAAAGAAATAAAACATTTACATTTCAGGTGCAGATTTAGAGGTAACTGCCTAGGAAATTTTTGCGGGAAAAGAGATTTCTATCTTCTATCTAGATCTGTATGCATCTATAAAATAGGAATTGCTATTTTAAGCTGCTTGACAGGTAATTTGCTCATGAGTCAAACATTCCCAAACAAAGCCGTGATTATCATTGTTAGTATTACATACCTGTATTTCTACAGATCTGCCTGTATGTCCATCAACTTTAAAAAAAACAAACAAACAAAGAAATATTTGACCACCGGGGATATTGGAGATATTGGAATATCATATAGGTTTAGCTAACCTGCATGATTTTATTTCTAAGGGTTTAAGAATATCATTGTCTGTTTTGACAATATAAATAGCTATTGTACTTATCCCCTCCCTATTTCTGACCCACAAATGCTAACAGCCAATCAGAAAACTCTTTGCTCGGGTGTCCACAGAGTGTGACAAAAAAGACAATATAGTAGCCAACTTTTCCATTCAATAAGACTATGGCCCCTAGGAGATAGGTGTTAATAGCTCTTAAAAACAGTTGAAAAGTATGGGGGGGGGGAAGAGAGTATTTGACAATATAAGTAGCCATTGTACTATTATCTCCATCCCTTTTTCTGACCCACGAATTCTAACAGCCAATTGGAAAACTCTTTGCTTAGGTGTCCACAGAGTGTGACAAAAAAAGACAATATAGTAGCCACAACAATGTAGTTGAAGTTCTCCCTGTTTTTTATGTGCATCATGTAAAAAATGTTCCTTAAAAAATATATCCATGAATCAAGCTTAAGTCAAAACAACAAGCTTAACCCATCTCCTTTGATTGACAAGTACAGTATATTGGTAATTTCAGGAAAAATAGAAGAATTTTATTTGACAATGGGATTGCTTGTTAAATCAGCTTCATGAAATTCTGGAACTCATGCTGTTGGAATTGCAATGCAAATGATTAGACCCCCAACATCTGGCCCTGCAGCCATGCTCCCTATTTTATTGTTTCAGATATTTTTAAATTAGAGTATTTGTTTGGTTCTCAATTTAATGACCATGTTCATGGAGCTTATAACTGGACTCACTGTTGTCCCTGATGGGAGACTTGTTTAAATTCGATTGCTATTTTGAAAAGCTCTTTCAGAAAACCAGAAAATGCGATATAAGCCCCAGTTAAGGTCCTTTATTGAAGATTAAATAGCTAGGTTTTTTCCAAGTAATTCACCAGTGCCTATTGTGATCTATAAAGGACTTAACTGCAACCACAAGATTTACAATTATAGTTTCCATTATATTTGATGTAAGCAAAATCTAAAATAAATTTGGAGATTCTAGTTGGGAAACAAAATCTCAACAATTTCAAAAGGAAATATATTTTTTTTAAATAGCAAATGTTATGGAGAGCTTTTTGTATCTCCTGTCTGAAACCAATACAGTACAATTATGTGGCAATATTTCCAGCTAAGGTATGAGATTGGGAAAAATGCTTTCCATGATAGATAGACAGACAGACAGACAGACAGACAGACAGACAGACAGACAGATAGATAGATAGATAATAGATTAGAGAGAGAGAGAGAGATGCATTGATAAATGAGAGAAACATGCATATATACATTGATAGATGAGAGAGAAAGAGAGATGATACATTAAAATTACTTTTCCTTTGTATTATAATAATGGTTATCATTAGTATTGTCTTTAGTTAACTACATATTTTAGGTGTTTCTCGGCTCTTACATAAATAAATAGCTACCTCCTATTCCACCCAAACTTCCAGGAATGACCTCTGCGCTTCCAGTCTTATTTTCTTACATGTTTTTCAGGAAAAAAAAAAATCCCAGTGTCTTTGACTGCACTCAGTTTATTTGTCTCCCTTAGCAAATTTGTGTTTGACGTTATTGAATGAGACTACTTTGGAACTGGCTGCACTATGTGTACTGTACACACCATGGAAGATAACATTATATTCGGAATGACAGCAGTTCAAACCTTGGGGCTGAAAACGCTCCTTATGATGCATTCAGTTGCCACTTAACTGTTTTGTTTTGTTTTTTTTGCCTGAGGAGGAAGGAAAGAAGCCACTGATGCTTTGAGACAGGTTTAAGCATTTTAAGAGTGTCTTAGCTTGTCAGAACAATGTCACAGGGATTGGGCTTAGCGCTCTACACTGCTTCAGTTAAGAAATGAGGAATTCCAAAAAAAAAGTTGAACTCCAGTTTTATATTCAATAATAGTCCAACTTCTCCATTCAATAAGAGTATGGCCCCTAGGAGATAGATGTTAAAAAGCTCTTAAAAACAGTTGAAAAGTGTGTGTGTGGGGGGGGGAGAGAATTTCACAGTATAAGTAGCCATTGTACTTATCTCCATCCCTTTTTCTGACCCACGAATGCTAACAGACAATCAGAAAACTCTTTGCTTGGGCGTCCACAGAGTGCGATAAAAAAGACAATATAGTAGTCACAACAGTGTAGTGGAAGTTCTCCCTGGTTTACCAGCCAATATAGAAATGAGATTTTTTCTCTAAAAGAGGTCCTCTACCTTGCTTCAGTTAAGAATTGAGGAATTGCAAAAAAAAAAAAAAGTTGAATTCCAGTTTTATATTTGATAGCCCAACTTCTCCATTCGATAAGAATATGCCCCCCCCAATAGGAGAGAGATGTTAATAGCGCTTAAAAATAGTTTATAAGATCTACAGGTGAGGTGGGGGAGAGAATTTGCTGGCTCAGAATAAAATTCTTTGCCAAATGATACCAAATCTTGCTTGGTGCGCGAAAATCAATCTTGGCTTGAAAATGATATAACATGTGATACAGATGCATGGATTGGATTGTTTTTCTTCAGTAAATAAATGAGAATAGAATAGAATAGAATAGAATAGAATAGAATAGAATAGAATAGAATAGAATAGAATAGAATAGAATAGAATAGAATAGAATAGAATAGAATAGAATAGAATAGAATAGAATAGAAAGGGACCTTGGAGGTCTTCTAATCCAGCCCCCTGCTCAAGCAGGAGAACCCATACCATCTCAGACAGGTGAATGTCTAGCCCAGTGATGGCGAACCTTTTAGAGACCGAGTGCCCAAACTGCAACACAAAACCACTTATGCATCATCGAGTGCTGGGTGGGCGTGGCCCATTGGCTGGGTGTGGCCCATTGGCTGGACGTGGCCCATTGGCTGGGCGTGGCTGCGGTGGTAACGGCAGACTGGGTGGGACTAAAAAGTTCAATCAATCAATTCCAACTTTGCAAGATCTTTTTTTTTCCCGTGAGAAGTTGAAATTGACTGATTGAACCTTTTTTTTTTTTTTTGCACACGGCAGCAGAAGCCTAAAGCGAAAAGGTTTTATAAAACCCAGCTGAAGGCCTAGGACCTGGGCGACGGCGCACGTGCCCACAGAGAGGGCTCTGAGTGCCGCCTCTGGCACCCGTGCCATAGGTTCGCCACCACTGGTCTAGCCTCTTCTTAAAAATCCCCCGTGATGGAGAGAAGGAGGAAGATGAGGATAGGGTGGTGGGTATACAAGACAGTCTAACAGTGTTAGTTTCTTTCATCCATTAGGTTGCTATTTCTTTCTTTCAAAAACTCAGCAGGAAATCTGCTTTCGTTATCCTGTTCCAGTCTCCTTGATGGGCGCTGCTTTCTAGAGTTTTTTCTTCTTAACGCACATCTTTGATCTGAGTAAGCATGACTTGCCATGTAATGTGTGTGTGCATGTAGCCCATGACCACAATCTCGTTTTCCTCCTTCTCTTCCCTTTTTTTAATTGAAGAAAAACAATCCAGTTCATGCATCTGTATCTGTATGTTATATCATTTGCAAGCCAAGACTTCATCTTTGCTCACCAAGAAAGCTATGGTACAATTTGGCAAAGAATTTTACGTACACACACAGAGAGAGAGAGAGAGAGAGAGAGAGAGAGAGAGAGAGAGAGAGAGAGAGAGAGAGAGAGAGGTTTGGTACCTTTTGGCAAAGAATTTTATGTTCCTGCACACACATGCACACAAACACACACACACACACACACACACACACACACACACACATCTATATAGCATAGGACTCAATAAGGAAGCAGAATTTTGCTATGAATGCACAACTAACTAGCATTGCAACTTTTCCCTAGGGTTACCTAAGAGTTTTTAACTACGATGTTGAGCATGAGAAAGATGACCTGAATTTTTTTAGGTGGTCCTGTCTTTCTGTACAGCACTATATCAATTAACGGTGGCAGTAAAAAAAAAACTCACTATCGTATTAAACTGAAGGGCTGAACCCAGCGATGAAATTTCTCCCTTAATATTAATGTAATTGCACTAAGACTCTAGTAATACCTCACTGAAATATGGCTTATTGAATCTATTGGCTCGGTGAAACACAATAAACCATTAACTTAACAGCCTGGCTGTGTCCATGCACCACACTGATCTACAAATTAACTAATTGTACTTTAGCTTAGACCGCTGTGTGGATCCAGCCCAAGATGCATTAACAGGAAAAGCAACGGGAAAGATTGATTGAAAAACCACTTGGAATTATCCAGTGGAAGACTGAATAAAATGAGAAGCCAGGAAGGAAGATTTATTAAGAAGTTCATTGTTTGGTTTCCTGATGCATTTTAAGGGCCCTTCCACATGGGGGTTTTACCATTCCCTTCCTTTCTACTGGCTTTCTGATGGATGCATGCACATACAAGCAATAACAATCCTCCATCTATAAACAAAAAGTAACCATATAATTAACACATATAGATGGAATGGAATGGAATGGAATGGAATAGAATAGAATAGAATAGAATAGAATAGAATAGAATAGAATAGAATAGAATAGAATAGAATAGAATAGAATAGAATAGAATAGAATAGAATAGAATAGAATAGAATAGAATAGAATAGAATAGAATAGAATAGAATAGAATAGAATAGAATTACAAGGAATGGAATGGAATGGAATGGAATGGAATGGAATGGAATGGAATGGAATGGAATGGAATGGAATGGAATGGAATGGAATAGAATAGAATAGAATAGAATAGAATAGAATAGAATAGAATAGAATAGAATAGAATAGAATAGAATAGAATAGAATTACAAGGAATGGAATGGAATAGAATAGAATAGAATAGAATAGAATAGAATAGAATAGAATAGAATAGAATAGAATAGAATAGAATAGAATAGAATAGAATAGAATAGAACAGAATTACAAGGAATGGAATGGAATGGAATGGAACGGAACGGAACGGAACGGAACAGAACAGAACAGAACAGAACAGAATAGAGCAGAGCTGGAAGGGACCTTGGAGGTCTTCTAGTCCAGCCCCCTGCTCAAGCAGGAGAACCTATACCATCTCAGACAAGTGATTGTCTATGTAGGTAAACACTTTTCTACCTCCTTTTCTTCTTGGCAGAAAACCTGGGTGTTGTCCAAGGTTCTTCTAAGATTCTTCCGGGACTCGTTTCTGTTCTTAAGCCTTTCTGCATTTCATACTACAGAGCCTTCCCAGGTGCTACAGATTACAGTATTTCAGAAATCCTGAAAAGACATTATAGAGCCTGAACTTGCTTCCTATTACTTTCAGAATGGATTTTTAGATCTTTGTTAGGGAGAGGGCGGGGGCGAAGATCCTGTTATTTAACTTTGAGAGATGCAGTTTGGGTTATTTCAATTTGCTGAGAAATTCATAGCACTTGTTCTCGACAAGTGCCGAGACTTGACAAGGGCACCGATTATTTCTATTTGAGGTGAGAAGAAATAGGAGTAATTTCCGCTCTCCCACATCTTCAAAGGCAGCTGGAATGCAAAGAGGGCCAAGAATGAACAGGAAAGAGGGGAGTCAGTTTTTAGAATCCACCTCTTATTTATTCGGACTGAATCTGTGAGTCACGCTCCTTGAGGATTAAAAAGAGAGAGGTTGAATGTCAGTTGTTGAGCATTTTATTTCTTCATCTTGATAGATCGATTCCTCTTCTCCAACAGCTCCCCCAATTTTATGATCACAAGAACCCATGAGAGACAGCAATTGGGTTAGACCTGTCCATGTCTATGGAGATTCTCAGTCATCCACGGCACGGTTGTCCCAAAGGTGCTTTTTCAAGAGGCAACTGGACGTCCGGGTTTTTCTTTGAAGATGTTTTGCTTCTCATCCAAAAAGCTTCTTCAGCTCTGAAGCTCTGAAGAAGCTTCTTGGATGAAAAGTGAAACATCTTCGAAGAAAAACCAGAAAGTACAGTTGCCTCTTGAAAAAGCACCTTTGGAGTTAGACCTGTCCAGTTTCTACAGCTTAGGGTGGTCTAAAAACTGGTCTCCAGCCTAAACAATTTCATCATGTTGACTGTCATTCTTTCTTACTATGCCACAATAAAATAGGCAGGAGTATAGAGTAGAGTAGAGTAGAGTAGAGTAGAGTAGAGTAGAGTGGAGTGGAGTGGAGTGGAGTGGAGTGGAGTGGAGTGGAGTGGAGTGGAGTGGAGTGGAATGGAGTGGAATGGAGTGGAATAGAATGGAATAGAATGGAATAGAATAGAATAGAATAGAATAGAATAGAATAGAATAGAATAGAATAGAATAGAATAGAATAGAATAGAATAGAATAGAATAGAATAGAATAGAATCTGGAAGGAACCTTGGAGGTCTTCTACTCCAGCCCCCTGCTCAAGCAGGAGAACATATACTGTCTCAAACAGGTGAATGTCTAGGCCAGAGGTCTTCAAACTTGGCCCTTTTATGACTTGTGGACTTCAACTCCCAGAATTCTGGGAGTTGAAGTCCACAAGTCATAAAAGGGCCAAGTTTGAAGACCCCTGGTCTAGTCTCTTCTTAAAAATCTCCAGTGATGGAGCACCCATGATTTTTGGAGGCAAGCTGTTCCACTGGTTGATTGTCCTCACTGTCAGGAAGTTTCTCCTTAATTCCAGGTTGCTTCTCTCCTTGATATGTATGATGTTCTTCTCTTGGGCAGGAGACAAGGCAAGACAACCTGTGATAGAGATTAATAAGAGAGACCAAGAGGTCATTGATAGAAGATAAGGTAAACTAGAGATGACACAAGAGGGAATACGCTCACTAATTTTGTTGTTGTTTTTGTTATATGGACTTATCTAGCCAGCCATCTTTCAACTGCAACTCTGGGTGGCAAAGACATGATTAAAAATCAGTGGAACAAATGAACAAATAAGAAAAACAACAACAAGAAGAACACTGTAAGAGCTCAAAGGCACCCAAGCACAATCAAACACTTCCTACTTCAATGCAGCAATAAAACCACTTATCCCAACATATGGCATAACAAACTAAGCTAAACATGAAATCGGTGCTTGGTTGAAAGGCCACCAAATCATTCCAGAGCTCAGCATCCTCAAATTGATAACCTACTTAATGCTATCATACGTTGTAATAAACTTCATGAAGTATGGGGCATAAGAATTTATATATAAATAGTCCCATTAATAGAGCTTAAATCTAGCATAGAGAATGAGATGACTGCACCATTTCAAACTATTGGTGGAAAAAGAAAAGAAAACATTTTATTGCTATCCAGTGCTCCAAAATGAAAACATGATCAGCAAAAACAAACAAACAAACAAACAAACAAACAAACAAGGACAGGATAAAAAGGAGTACTCCTGTGTTTATTATTTTTACATTATAATACATAATTTGTTTCCCTGATGGTGAAGGCTTTTTTTTAATCGAACTATCTAACCCTAACCCTCAATTATTATATCATAATAATTAAGCACAATACATAAAGTAAATGCTAGTATAAAGGGAAGAATATCATGGTTAGAAAATAATGTTAATTAGGTACCTCAGCTAGAACCAAATCCTACTTGACTGAGTTGCCATCGTATCATCCCTTTTATTTTATAAAATGAAAGGTATTTCTAACATTTGAAAGGACCATAAGTAGCTGCTCTGACTCCTTCCCTTGAAGATGGAGAGATGGAAAAACATGGGATCGTCACAAATTAGATAAGATGTCTCCTGGATTCCCTCTAATATTTTGTAGAATGAGACGGTGATCTCATAAAATCATGGAGACACATTCTGAGACCCATCCTTTTTTTTATTCAACCTTACCTACATAGCAACCTACATAGCAACCTACTTTCTAGCTCAGAAACAGTTGAACATGATTGACGTGGTTGATAGATAGAGAAGTATCTGAGTAATTCTTCCAACTGTGGAGCCAACAACATGGCTAGATGTTATGTGTTACATAGCTGGTTCTACATCTCCAACTTTACATCTCCCACTCTATTAGACAGAACAATCTCCAGAGAGATACATTATTATCCCTCATATAATTTAAGATAATAATAACAACAACAACAACAACAACAACAACAACAACGATGATGATGATGATGATGATGATGGAAGGTACCTTGGAGGTCATCTAGTCCAACCCGTGCTCAGGCAAGAAACCCTATACCATTTCAGACAAATGGCTGTCCAGTCTCTTCTTAAAAACTTCCAGTGTTGGAGCGTTCACAGCTTCTGGAGACAGGTTGTTCCAGTGGTTAATTGTTCTCATTGTCAGAAAATTTCTCCTTAGTTCTAGATTGCTTTTCTCCTTGATTAGTTTCCATCCGTTGCTTCTTGTCCTGCCTTCGGGTGCTTTGGAGAATAGCTTGACTCCCTCTTCTTTGTGGCAACCCCTGAGATATTGGAATGCTGCTATCATGTCACCCCTCGTCCTTCTCTTCATTAAACTAGACATACACCATTCCAGCAACCGTTCCTTATATGTTTTAGCCTTCAGTCCCCTGATCATCTTTGTTGCTCTTCTCTGTACTCTTTCTAGAGTCTCAACATCTTATAAGAGTATCACCTCTATAATAGGCCACTTCCTTTGTTTCTGATCTTGTAATGATAAGTCAGAATGATCTTGAGGGGGAAAGTGCCTAAGACGTAAGGACAAGACAGTGGCTTAATGATCAGAGGAAGAAACTTAGAAAAGACCCACCCACATTGACAGTGTGGTTATAAGTGGTTTTAAGAAATGTGTACCTTCAGACATGCAAGTGTTGGGTGTGAGGCCTTCCAGGTGAAGCACACCCATGAAACACAACTAGAACAGCTTATTTTACGTTATTGTAAGGCTACATTTACAGAATCTTGAGTTACAAGGTTTTTAAATGTTTGATGGTTTCATGCATATACAGTACTAAGAAACTTATTACAGTATTTTCCCACTAAACAGATAGCCTCAGTGACCTTTTCATCCCCACTGGGAAGATGGACATGATCGTAATATTATCTGTACAGTAAAAATCTGCAACCACTTGACCTATTAATATAGGGTAATAACATATGAGGATAGAGAGAACCTGGATTATTGTGTTGATATACAAGCAAAAAGTAGACAGGCTAAAAAATGACTGCCTCACCTCTCTCTGAATAGTAACAGCAGCAGAGAAATGTCTTCAGCAAAGAGCATTTGACTCTTAAAGTAGTATTGAATGGAGGAACTGGAGAGAAGAATAAACTTTTTATCCATTGAGGATTCCCATAGATTTTTCCGTAGCCTCTCCCTTGGAATTAAATCAAAGCCAGATTTAAAATCAATGAAAACTGTGACCAGAAATCTCTGAGCTGGGATGAGTATTTCTCAGTTAACTGATGGAGCACCAGGCAGTGATTGAGAGTCAAATAAAATAAAATCAGATGTTATTAATGCGATCAAAGATGAAGAGTACTAAAATGTATAAAACAAGAAAAGTGGTTGAGGGTTGATCGTTCCCACCTGAAGCCTAAGTCTATTCCTTAAGGGGGATATTTTCACTTTCAATCGACTTGAATAATTTTGAGTAGAGATATTTAGCATACAGCTTGCTGATTTATTAAATAAGCTGATAGATTTATATTCCCTTTGTTTTTTAAAGAATGAGATAATGTAGGAAAATTTGCTCAGCTGCTAACACGGTGAATTCTGGGGGATAAAATCTTCTCCTGAGGTTTTTCCAGATTTCAGGTGGATGCATGAGACTCAAATGTATACACAGGAATTCAGTTGGATTAATATTTTAAGAGTGGATTGGATTGTATAATTATTCCATGGTGAAAATACTCTGGAAATAGTTCTCCCAGCATTATACAGCTGTTTGGCAGAATAGATCAAACACATATCATTAAAGGAGCCGTTGACTAAGCACCAGAATCACAAAAGGTTCTAGAATTTAGCAGCTTCAGCTACTCTCATAGTTCTTCTTTCATTACTTACCTTTTCTTTCAAGTTATTATTTTACTTTGCGTACAACTGTACCTGGGCAGCATCACAAGAGGATTTGGATCTAATCTGAGGAAGGATATAGTGATCTGTTGGTCATGTTGATAGGGGGTTTGAAGAGTAAGGATAATAGACTGAGAGGATAACAATTGCTCAAAGGAGTCTGCTAGGCACATTTGAGAATGGAGTTGAAGGAGAAGATCCAAACTTCAGGAGACCTAGCAAGTCTTGAGAACCATTTATCCTTGAAGCTTTGTTTAGGAATTTGGTGTATTCCTCAAGATCAGAGAGGCAGATGAAGGAAAAGTGATCTCTCTCAAGAAGATTAAGTAAGATACTGATAAAGGAGAATGTTTGTAGCTTGAGGTTGAAACGAGGGGTCCTTGGTGCTCTCTGTTTTCTTGCAGACATTTCATTAGCTAAACTAGCTAGCATCACCAGTGCTGCTGATAATGTTACCTAATTTGGGTAATGAAACATCTGAAAGAGAAGATCAGAGAGCACCAAGAACATAGCTATATAAAATCATGGCAGCATCACATTGGTCCCGTTAGAGCCTCCAAATCTGAATTAACTATTAGATTGTTCTCCGGGCTTGCCATTCAGAAGAACAAAGCCCAGATTGTCTGCCAAGTGGACCTTTGAAATTTGGATACATTACAGTGCTTGTTCTTAGTCCTGGTATTAATAACTTTCCTTTTGGAAGCTAGACACCATTTACAATGGGTTTGAGAAGAGGGATACTCCAGTATTTGCATTCAAGTCAAGATCACGGTATGAATTTATTAAATTAGTGATCTAATTGTCTAAAGGTCCCAGAGTTTTTAATGTCATTTGTGTCTACCAGGAGGAGGAAGGTAGGTGTTCAAAAGCATAATATTGTGGGCATACAGTTAAATAAAGGGCAGTGGCACATGGGTCTAGGATGTTGAATGAAACTAAACCAAGCTAAACTGTTATAGTCAGTTATCCTGAAGATCTCTCACCTTTGTGCAATCTGTAACTCTCTTTGTAGGGGAAGAAGTAGCCTTCAATGGTGTGGCTTTAAGTGCTCCTAGAGGGATATCCAGATTGGGGGTCGGCCAAGGTAAGAAGGGCCTCAGCTGAACAGGAGATTAAACTTTCATAAAGTGAAATGTCAAAGTTTACAAGATCTTTTTCAGTATTGGTGTGAAGGACATAAATCAAGAGGCAAGGCCTGATGGACTCCAGTTTGCCCTTCAGCTACCAAGGTGGATATAGTGTCCAGAGACACAAACTTAATAAGTGGTTTTGTGGCAGCTATGGTAATCCTACTGAGCTGTTGTAGCATATGTTCATCCTTGTGCAGTGTTCAAAGAACTGACCTTTAACTGCATCATGCTTGGACTCATTCTGCGTATCAGGTTGACTCCCAGCATCTTCTTAACATAATTGTCTTCTGGGGACATCACAGAGAAGAGAGAATTGACTTATTCTCCAAAGCACCAGAGGGCAGGACAAGAGGTAACGGGGGGAAGCATGTTAAAGAGAGATCCAATCTAGAAGTTAGGAGGAATTTTCTAACAGTGAGAACAAATAACAATCAAAGGAACAGTTTACCTCCAGATGTTGTGGAAGCTCCATCAACTGGAAGTTTTCAAAAATAGACGGGACGACCATTTGACCAGGATGGTATATGATCTTCTGCCCTGAGCATGGGTTGGACTAGAAGTCCTCCAAGATGCCTTCCAACCTTGTTTCTATGTTCTGTCTTGCTTTTCAAGGCAACAAATGCCTATCCAAAATGCCCGGGCTTTTTAATTTAGCAGTGTAATTGTCTTTTTTGTCACAAAAGGGACAATTTAAAAATTAGCAGGAGGCTGCTTTATTTTAAGCACCGTATGAGGAACGATAGGCTGCTCAGAGATCAGTAAGATTTGTTTGCTCCCAGGCAAAGTTGATAGCTACTCCGCTTTGCGCACATCTACCTGCCAATACTGACAGCGGAGGAGGTGTCCCGAGGAAGGTACAATTGCTTTATGAGAGCCAAAAACCAGAATTTAGGCTGCTCAGTGATATACGAAGCACAACCTAGTCTTCATTTGCAAGGAGAGAGTGTTTGGCCAAGGTAATATTTGTGTATGGCTGAAGGGATTTGAAAGAGAACAGAGATGGAGACGTTTGCCTTTGCTGTGTTCTCATGTTCAGCTTGAACACACTGTCAATCTTTATATTTTTGAAAATGAAAAAAGTTTTTTATATATATATATATATATATATATATATATATATATATATATATATATATATATATATATATATATATATATATATAAATGCCAGTTGTGCTGGCCTAGAGTCAGCTAACACTCTAAAAAAATGTTGCTTTTTTTTTTCCAAACTCCCTCAAAGTCACTCTTTGGTGAGTCCAATTGTCCAAACACCCAGATGACTATTTGGATTGTTTTGTTAATTGTGGAAACGGCATTTCCACACCTTATCTCTGAGTTTTCTTATTTTGTATAAAAACCATAGACAAAATAGAGGGGTTTGAAGAAGTCAAAAGGGGGTTGGGGATGGGGGTGAGACAGGTGACTTTGATTTAATCATCTGGGAGAAGTTGAAAGCTCGAGCAACTGCTGTTTTTCTTGTTCTTTTTTGAAGATCTGATCTGAGTGTCTCACAATGATTATTACAACTTCCTTGGATACTACAAGTTCCTTGAATCTTGTTTCAAGTTCAGCTGACTTGAAAGGAGGTTGAAGTTCAGGATTGGTTCCATGATGCTTCTTCCTTTTCCCATTGTGCCCAGACACCTATCTTCCTTCCTTCCTTCCTTCCTTCCTTCCTTCCTTCCTTCCTTCCTTCCTTCCTTCCTTCCTTCCTTCCTTCCTTCCTTCCTTCCTTCCTTCCTTCCTTCCTTCCTTCCTTCCTTCCCTCCCTCCCTCCCTCCCTCCCTCCCAACAGAAAAGGCAGAAAAGCATAGAAACCTGAGGAAGTTGGTATTCTCTGATCAACACCTTGTACCTCCTCCACGTGACAAATTGAAAACAGGCTTAAATCAAGCAGGGTACTAATAGAAAGCAGTGATGGATTCCTTTACCCCAAGAATGTTACAATAGGAGAACATTTGGTTGAAGATTAAGTGAAGTAGGATGAAGCCTCTCCTTGTGCCAAGTACAACTGTAAAATTTGCCATTTGCTGTACATATTTCAGAATAAGGTTAGGGTTAGAGAATAGAATAGAGTGGAATTGAATGGAGTGGTGTGGAGTGGAGTGATGAGTGGAGTGGAGTGGAATGGAATGGAACGGAACGGAACGGAACGGAACGGAACGGAACAGAACAGAACAGAACAGAATAGAATAGAACAGAACAGAACAGAATAGAATAGGGGAAATGAAGAAATGGAATGGAATGGAATGGAATGGAATGGAATGGAATGGAATGGAATGGAATAGAATAGAATAGAATAGAATAGAATAGAATAGAATAGAATAGAATAGAATAGAATAGAATAGAATAGAATAGAATAGAATAGAATAGAATAGAATAGAGAAATGAAGAATTGGAATAGAATGGAATGAAATGGAATGAAATGGAATGGAATAGAATAGAATAGAATAGAATAGAATAGAATAGAATAGAATAGAATAGAATAGAATAGAATAGAATAGAATAGAATAGAATAGAATAGAGAAATGAAGAATTGTAATGTAATGTAACAGAACAGAACAGAATAAAATAGAATAGAGAAATGAAGAATTGTAATGTAATGTAATGTAACAGACCAGAACAGAACAGAACAGAATAGAATAGTTGTAAGGGTCATTGGAGGTCTTGTAGTCCAACCCCCTGCTCAAGTGGGAAACCCTATACCATTTCAGACAAATGGTTGTCCAATCTCTTCTTAAAAACTTCCAGTGTTGGAGCACTCACAACTTCTGGAGGCAAGTTGTTCCACTGATTAATTGTTCTAACTGTCAGGAAATTTCTTCTTAGTTCTAGGTTGCTTCTCTCCTTGATTAGTTTCCGTCCATTGCTTCTTGTCCTGCCTTCAGGTGCTTTGGAGAATAGCTTGACTCCCTCTTCTTTGGGGCAGACCCTGAGATACTTCCATTCCTTATATATTGGAATTCTTAGATATATAGTAGATCTTGCTACGGTGGCAATTTTACAAGTGGAGAGTGACGTTTGCTCTCCATGGTCCAGGCTTGGTCCTATGTTGCCAACCCCCCAGCCCATCCTATAAATGGCTGAACAGGACACCATTACAACTCTTCCTCTATTTTTGTTTATTTTGTTGTAATGGGAGTTTACCTGAGCACAAATCTATACGTTTAGCTTTTCTCTGAAATTTATTCAAAAAGCTGCTCTGCGATATTAGTTCCTTGATTACCACTACAATCACTCCTTTTTCAACACAATCTTCCAAAACTAATGCATTTTAATACATCGCTGAATTTACTATAGATGCAACTCATGTAGTTCTCTTCAATTCCTTGAACATTTTAGGAATTAAAGATCCATCCATTGGTTTTACTATCTGCTGCCCAGGGCAGATTTCTGCTCCAGAATTCCCCCCCCTTTAGATTTTTGTAATTTAAAGAATTATATACAAATGCTGGTTTAAGTTCAAAGGAGACTTGTGCTTACCTTCAAAAACATGAGAAATATCCGGGATTCTTGGTTTATTCATTCTACAAAGCAAATAATCAGAATGATATAAACCTCCCCAAGGTGTCTGCCTCTATTTTGTAGTCTGAACTCTCTTTTATAGGTGTACAAGTCATTTTTTTGTTGCAAGACTTTTAAAATAGAGACAAACTTAAGTCCGTATCGCAAATTTTGAATGTTGGATCAGTTTCGTTTTTAAAGGAAAACCAATACTAATTGGATTTAGTTTCTGATAGCAGTTGACTCATGGTGGATTTGTTTGGTGAGGAATATTGAAACATTGCTATGGGCAGATACCCATGAAAGAATTATTTTACATTGTTCTGACTTCTGCTCATGTGAATAGTGATGTGGGTTTAACACCTTGTTTCCTTTCAGTAGACATGTCTGAGTCTTTCCCAAATGTGCAGTGTCATTAGATAACCAGTGCTCCCTTGGCTTGTCATTCCAGAGATACTTCTTCACCTAAATGGAGAAACAGAATGACCAAGGGAATCTGGCAGAGAGTATAGGAAATTTCTCTCCCTTCCCTTCCCTTCCCTTCCCTTTCCTCCCCCTTGAGCAGGCTAATGGACAGAGAAGGGAGCAAGGGATTACTAGAATGGCTGGGAAACTATCACAGAATGTTGAAAATTAAGATCATGTGACTGCATCAGCCCAGCAGTATAGCACTGAAGCAAACCCAATTTTCACAATTTTCATTTCCTCGGGAGTCATTGCCCCTGGGATTTGGACACATTCTGTAAGTTACCCCATACAAGGTACCTTGGTTCAAAAATTGTTGCCTTATGATGCAACATTTTGCCAAGATAAAGTGCAAGTTTTAGAAGTATATAAATGTCTTGTGATTTATGAGTTAGCCTTGATTCCTGATAACTACATGTCCAAATGATGTTTATGATAAAACAGGAAACTGATTTCTGATTGATTGATTGATTGATTGGGGATATTTTTAGCTTCCCAGTCTAGTCTGCAGTTTTGATGTTTCCTGTTCAAGTCATAATTACCCTGCTTTGCTTTTTCCAAGATGAAGAATGGAATCTGGCATGAACACTTCCCCACTCATTTCCACCCCAGGAAATATATACAATTAAAACTGAATGGCTGGTATTATTTTTAAGAAGTTGAGCTAAAAGGCACTTGAAACTTAAAATAACAGGCAGCTCTTTCTAAATCAATTGTAGATAATTTCTTTTCTTAATTTAAAATGATATATTAATCCTAAATATGTTTAATATAGTAAAGTCTCTATGTATTTGCAGGTGAACAAACAAATAATAATGCTTTACTAAATTTGTTTTTATGCCATACAAGTCACAAAAAGTATAATTTAAATAGAGAGTAGCTACGCAATGTAAAATAAATATGCCTATGAAACTCCAATCGGGATTTTTTTTTTATCTCAAGATTTATTAGTGAACTATAGATACAATTTTAATCAAATCAAATCTTTGTTGTGGTCATAGACTAGCACAGAATCAATTAGAGATTTTTGATTGTTAATTAATACAACTTTATTCTAGCAATATACACTTAGATTTATTGTATATAGCACTTCCTAGTGTTTTACAGCCCTCTCTAAGCGGCCTATTGCCCCCCAACAATCTGGGTCCTCATTTTACTGACCTCGGAAGGATGGAAGAATGAGTCAACCTTGAGCCGGTCAGGATCGAACTGCTGGCAGTGATTAGAGTTAGCCTGCAATACTGCATTCTAACCACTGCACCACCACAGCTTTTACTTCTATTTGCAATACTAATAAAATACCTTTAAAGGTTTAGGTAAGTTTAGAGGCTAACAATTCTCCCTACGTGGAATTCACAGAGAGAGAGAGAGAGAGAGAGAGAGAGAGAGAGAGAGAGAGAGAAATAGCAAAGAAAGCAAGGCAAGTGGGTGGGTGGTACTGAAATCACAAAAACACTACAACATTCACTAAACACTTTCCAATCACCAATCTCCCTGCAGTTAGATACCTACATAAACACATAGTGTTTGGATTCAATTTTGTTTTGTAAATGCAAAATGTTATTTCTTAAAGCTGTTATTAACGTGCTGCCGATCATTTCTTATTATTGTCCATTTTCATGCATTGTCTTGCCAGCCTTCATATGTTCATATCCCTAACTTTAGAAACAATTAAATGAATGATTTCTCTGATTAAGATGGGGCCAAATTGATCTTACCGCCTGGATAATTAACCTCACCTGGAGATGTCCCCCCAATTTTTTTTCCCAACTAAGTTTATATTTGAGGTTAGCTTCTTCTGGGCAATGGATACATCTTAAATTCAGCTAAGGCTGAATGATTAATTTGTCGCTCAGGAGTCAACTGCCCCTCATGTAAACTAAACTTAAGGGAGGAGTGCCTTTTTTTAAAAAAAGGTGTTTATAGGGGAATATCTATGTTTGCAAGGTAGATAAAAGGATGTGACACAGAGTTAATGTAGGTTGAGTTGAATTTTGTCTGAAGGCATGACCCATAGACATCAATGAGAGAGGGAGAGATGGGATATATAAAATCTGGCCTTGAACATTGACCTACATAAGGCAAGAATGTGAATCTATACCATTCCCATTTAGTAAGTTTCATGCTTTAGCCCTCTTTGTATTCTACTTTGTTAGTGTAGGAGATGATCAGGCTGAGCCTGATGGTGGGGTCAAATGCATTATCAGTCTAGAATCCCTACAACATGAAAGAGATCTAAATCCAGCCACTCCTTGAAGTCTGTTGACTCTTCTAGAGCCAACTTGCCTTGACCTTTAGTAGATCAGATTCTTGGGTAGAGGTAGCATGAAATAAACACACAGTGCTTTTGAACTCTATCCTGGCTCTTGTTTTTCTTTTTGCTTTTTTTTCACCTGATACAGTTCTCATCTATATCCAGAATCCAGTCTTGGCAAACACACATTCTAATTGGCTGTAATGTAGTTCAGTTGATTATTGCTTTCTTTTTTAAAAAAAAAAGAAGGCAGAAAAACACAAGCCATTTTTGGAAAGAAGCAAAATGAGTTTGGCAACATATGCCACATGTTTTTTAAAAGAGTCACCCTCAGATTTTCCCCGAAATGACTTTTTTAAGCAACTGGAGTTGTCAGAGGTGTGAGGAATGAGGAAGAGAACCAAATTCCTTCACGACAGCCCCAGCGAGGCGTTCCTAGGTCTCCTTTCTCGTGCATAAGTAAAATGTTCTGTGGAGGTTCTCAGTCATCCAGGTCATGGTTGTCCCGAAGGTTTCAGGAGGCACCTGGACTTTCTCGTTTTTCTTTGAAGACGTTTCGCTTCTCATCCTAGAAGCTTCTTCAGCTCTGACTGGATGGTGGGGGAATGGACAGATTGATACTCCTTGCAGCCCGCTGCTCATTTGCATTCTTTTAGAGAGTCATTGAGGAGATAAACCTCCAAGTGGCCTCAATGACGCTCTAAAAGAATGCAAAGGACCAGCTGTCTGCAAGGAGTATAAATCTGTCCATTCCCCAGAACTGAAGAAGATTCTTGGATGAGAAGTGAAACCTCTTCAAAGAAAAACGAGAAAGTCCAGTTTGGGATAGCACAGAAGCAATTTCTGAAGCTGTTCCCGTCCAATTTCCCCCTCCCCCCCCCCGGGGAGCAAGGAGCGAAAATCTCAACATCCTTTGTCGCTCTTTGTTTGCAGATTCAAGACCTCTGCCGGATGTCGCCCTGACGGGAAAGTGCACCCGGGAATGCGACGAGTACGGCCACTCCGATTCCTGTTGGATGCCTGTCCGCACGTCCCCCGAAAGGAAGCCCAAGAGCCAGCCCAAACTCTCCACTTTCATGCCTGTCGACGAACGGGGCAGTCCGGAGAAGCTGGCCAACGGAGAGGCCTCCCTGATGGGCGATCGCAACAGTAACCTCCTGAACAAAAAGTTGACCTCGTCTTATGAGACCTTCGGTGTAGCTAGCTTCGGCAAAAGCGAAGAAGCCAACCCAGAGGATATCCCCCTGGCACAGACAGGGGAATACAAGCCATCTCCTATCAACACTTTAACTCGAAGGGAAGTTTATCTCTAGGGGGTCAGGAAGTAACAATGCCGGCTCTTTCCCAGAGCAGAAGGCCCAAAGCCGATCACTCGAAACCATTGGAAAAATTTTGGGAAGGAAGAAACCACTCTGTCAAATCCAAGGGGGGTTACCAAAGAGACCCAAGGCCTGGCTTGCCTCTTCTGCCTCCCTGCCAGGCATTTACATATCCTGTCTGCCTGACTATATTGTACAATGTAGAAACCATTGTTGTCCCTGCATGTCTTAACACCGTGCTCACCTGTTCTTTTATTATTATTATTATTATTATTTTCCGAAAAAAAGTTACCTTTATAAATTCCTCGCTAGGGAACAAACCTGAAATTGAAAAAAAAAAGAAAGAAAAGAAAAGAAAAAGAAAAAGAAAAAAAAAGAAAACATCAGATAGACATTCTGGTTCCCCTCCCCTCCCCAGCACACACAAACACCCACACACATATATACACACACAGAGAGAGAGGGACAGACAGACACCGTCACAAAGAGACACACGTCACTGAAGTGCTGTTTGAGCCTCTCTTGATTGTCTCTGGATGGCCATCTGCTTTGTTTGCAATCACAGGTCATTGGGGAAAAAAAAAATCTTCTCCGATGTGCACGCAGAACTACGCATTGCTATGTCTGCATGTGTCTGGTTTCCATCAGAGGTAAACCTTCAGAAGCCCCTACAAAAGAAATGTGTAAAATAACTTTAAAAAAAAAAAAAGAGGAAGAAGAAGAAGAAGAAGAAGAAGCACTTTTTAAGGACCATATCTTTAATACAGTCCTGTGGCTGGAAACAAGAAAGAATGGGGGGGGGGGGGATTTCAGCCTGAGATTATAGTCTAAAAGATTACACATTCCCTCAAACCATCACCTGTAGGTTTAGTTTTATTCATAGAAAAATGACATTATCTCTTTCTGGTTTTAATATTTTTTATCATGCCTTTCTTCCTTTCCCCCCCTCCTCCTCCTCCTCCCGTTCTCTAACATTTTAACTTAAATATAAAAGGATGGAATACATATATAAACACACTGGCACACATACAAACACAAAAAGAAGCATACGTGTACACAAGAACGAACGAACGAACGAACGAACGAACGAACGAACGAATGAATGAATGAATGAATGAATGAATGATGGGGCATGACTTACCGATATCAAGAAACTGCTGAAACTGATGTCATTTTTTACGAGGCCAACATTTTAGCTCGGATGATCATAGTAATTTAAAGACCAAAGAACGCACTATGGATCAAGGAAATTGCTCGTTGGTCTTGTCACGTAAAATCCGATCCAGGAACACGCTGACATTAAGCATGCTGATTGTTGTCAACATGGATTTTAGTTTGATGCCCAAAGGAACTGATGACATGAGCTTGCTGAATTAAAAAAAAAAAGGTGATTACATTCACCAACTATATTAACATGACCCTCCTGGCTTCAAAAATATGTTTTCCTTAGAAAATTACAAATCCATCTGACAAGCTTCGAAACACGTTCAGGGGATAGCCGAAAGAAGAGTGAGAATGAAGGCAGTACGAAGAATATGCTTCAAGTCAAAACATGGCAGCATCTTGGATGAGAATGGATGCTAATTCTTGGGTTCTCGCAGTGTTCCAGGTTATTCATTTGCTGTAGGCAAAGGTATTATGCAGGTTTTCTTAAAACACAAGTGCATTTAAGCTGAGTCTTGTGCAATACCCAACCCGTGTTGAGACTCCAGGTGACCCGGAGTCTCGACAGACGTCATTCCCAACGTGCTCTTGCGCAAAAATTGGGCGGCTTGCGACTTTGTAGAAAGCATCTAAGCCCAGATGCAGAGCTCCGGGGTCGTGACGAATTCATATAGTTTGCACTATATACAGGGGATAGGAAAAAAAAAAAATGGACCAGATATTTTTTGTGCAATAAGAAGTTGCAAGAGTATGGAAAATTGAGCTAGTTCTGTATTGATGATAAGCAAATAGTAATAAAGAATGGACATTCAAATGAAACTGACAATCGGTCAATGCAGTGGGAACAGCTTGGGAAGGGTGAAGAGACACCATCTCCTCAGGTTGTTTAACTTGGCATTAAAGCATGGCTAGATGGTAGTAATAGATTTAGTGACAAGGTAGCTTGGATAGCTTGCATTAAGAGTGACATAGAGTATATTATTAGACCGTCTGACATATGGGCCAATCAGCTGGTACAAATCCCTCATGACTTTTGTCTTTTAAACTCTCCATAGCAAAAGTGCCCTTTGTTTTTTAAATGTACGTCTTCTTTGCATTTAATCGTTTGATTGGTTCTTAGCTCGCGTGTAGCAACTAAGCATATTGCCACATTTTAGAAATGGAGAAATGTCGAAGGAAAGTTTAGGAGTGAATCGGTCATTCTAATGCATCCTTTTTTTAAAAAGAAAAAGAAAAACAAAATGACATATATCAGAAATTCAAATTTTGACTTGATTAGAGGACTGACTAAAACCCTTTTCCTGTATTTGTATAACTCTTTAAGTATATGTTAAAGGTAAAATGCTTGTCGGTATATTTGCATTAAATATGCATATTTTTTCCCAGGCTTCAACCGAAAACACCATCAGCCACACAAAAAGAGCAATTGAATAATTTCTCTGTGTAGAATGACAATACACCGAGCGTTGTCTTACAGACACTAAAATGGTAGCGGTCCAGATTGTCGTTTTTTTTTTTTTTAACCTCAGTTCTAGACAGCCAATATCTTAAAACAAGACTTTCAAAGTGAAATGGATTGGCATCTATTCCCCCTTTTGTGCGCCACATAAAGGCACATACAGTATAAGACTGAACAATTTACCTAATTTAGTTGTAGTGATAAGCCCAAAGGACATTAAAAAAAAAAGAAAGAAAAAAAAGAAAGAAAAATATGTGTGCTTGTTTGTATGTTCAGTAATCCTAGTAACACCTAACCATCAAAACATAATCAACAGCTTCTTACTACCCAGCATGATCCACAGATATATATTTTTTTCGTATGTGTTTTTCATTTGAAATTAGTCAAATTGGGAAACACTCCTTCTATAGAGTGCTTTTATATTAAAATAAACAAACAAAATAAAAAAAATGGAAACGGAAAGTTTTAGAGCAAATGCAAAATATGCAATTGTGCCTTTTATATTGTTGTCATGGTAAAACAGTGCTTGGGTTGGACACTAAAAATACTGGACTGTTCCCACTTTTTTTCAACCTGTATATTTAACCCTGTTTATTTTCTGAAAAGCATCAAATGGTATATTTAAGAGAGAGAGAGAGAGAGGAAAAAAAAAACCCTTCTACCAAACTCAGATAATGGACCAGTCTTAAATATAATTCATGAAGAAAAAAAGCAAAGGAAGAAGAGAAAGACTACGGTTTGGGAACAGGTTAAAGAGGTTAAGTTAAAAAGTTACAGTATTGATCTCAGTGACAAGAAATTATGTCTCTCTCTCTCTCTCTTTTTTTTTTGCAGAGAAATTGACGAATCTTTGTTCATTGTTGCTCTTTTAATAGATGAAGCTTTTCTTTGCAGCCATTTTGTTTTATTTCCTGTTTTAGTTCGATTTCACAAGGAACTCAAGTGAACTGTGTTTGCATTTGACACTTTGCACATTCCTAGCTTGACATGCCACTTATGTAAACTTTATATGAATTAGGAAAAAAAAAAGAAGAAGTCATATTAACTTTGATATAAACTCTTAACGCTCATTCTGACCTCCGGCTAGGCTAATATTTGGGTCAGTTTCATTCTTGGCTGGCCTACTGTCTTGAGTTTCTGGAAACAAGGTAGATGCTATTCTTATGTGGGGGAGAAAGAACTCCACCTAAGAGATGGAAGGTGTTGGAAGAAAGACTATCCTAGGAAGTTGTCACTGTTGGAAAGCAAAGGTGTGGGGAAATGGAAATGGGGGTGAAAAGGGAAACGGAAGTGTGTTAAATACAACCATCACTAACAAGACTTGAACAGCATTTGACAAGGCGAAGAATGGAACAAGGTTTCCAGATGGTAAAGAGGCAATGTTCTCTTAAGTGCTGAAAGGAACAACACTAATGTTGGACAATTCCTTGAAGAACCTAGTACATGGATGAAGGCATCTTTCCTAGCTACCTGGGGTAATCCTTTCAGGCCCTTCTTTTCCTGATTTTTTTTTGAAGCACTTACATTCAGTGTGGTTACGATCCGTTGTATTATTAATCATTGACTATTGTTCTGCTACTTGGATGTTGATCGTGAAGCAGAGAACCAACTTATTGTTTATTATGAGTCACTATGCACGCAACTATGCTAAGAAGAAGAGAAAAAAAACATGGCAAAAATGTATTCGATGCTAGTCCACCTCTATTTATGAAAGATTTTGCATAATTTTATTTGCTTTTGTACAGTTTTCTGTAAATAAATTGCTTGTCATTTTTGTCTCTGCAAATTAAAATATAACATGTTAAAAATGGCCACGCGTGTGTTTGATTTCTAGAAGTAGCAGTATAGGAGAGGAGAGATGATGTAAGTTAGAATCTCACCCTGTAGTGGGATGGGCAGTCAATAAATTTAATAAATAAATAAAAAATAAAACAGGCTGAATAATGGAAGAGGTCTGCTTTTGGAGACATTTATCTAGAGCCCTTTGTTAGCATCATAACACCAACTTTTTATATATATAATATGTGAAGTCTCTAGGACTCGCAACGTCGCGTGACGTGTCGCGATGTATCGTGACTTTTTTTCCATTGCCGGCAATGGGGTGCACGCCGTTTTGCCATGACGCATCCGGCCCATGGGCCGGCAGTTTGACACCCCTGCTGTAGGAGGGTCTTGCACACATATAAACATAAAAGATGGGAGATCTAAGTGAGCTCTTTCATTTTATTCCATGTAGCCTGTTCATTCTGGAGTTATTCATCTATCAATTAAATGCATGTAGCTGCCTTTCAAACCTAGTGGAAGCTACTAAAGTTGCAGGATCCAATCTGAGTGGATCACCAGGACCAAAGGCTTATTCTTCCAAGCTTTCAGGTTTGTGCTGGAGCCCATCTTCAGGGAACTTTTCTCTCTCCAGAACATCTCTCCATTCATCCAGTTTTGGTTGCCACAATTTAAAGAAAGACGTTGAGACTCTAGAAAGAGTGCAGAGAAGAGCAACAAAGATGATTAGGGGACTGGAGGCTAAAACATATAAGGAACGGTTGCTGGAATTGGGTATGTCTAGTTTAATGAAGAGAAGGATGAGGGGGGACATGATAGCAGCCTTCCAATATCTCAGGGGTTGCCACAAAGAAGAGAGAATCAACCTATTCTCCAAAGCACCTGAAGGCAGGACAAGAAGCAACAGATGGAAACTTAATCAAGGAGAAAAGCAACCTAGAACTAAGGAGGGGTTTCCTGACAGTTAGAACAATTAATCAGTGGAACAACTTGCCTCCAGAAGTTGTTAATGATCCAACACTGGAGTTTCTTAAGAAGAGATTGGACAACCATTTGTCTGAAATGGTATAGGTTTCCTGAGCAGGGGGTTGGACTAGAAGACCTCCAAGGTCCCTTCCAACTCTATTATTCTATTCTAAGATGGGCTCCAGCACAAGCCTGAAAGCTTGGAAACTTTTGATCTCAGTGACCGACTCAGATTGGATCTTACAATATTGTCCAGGACACGTATATTTGCCTTCATTCACTACTAAAGTGTAAAAGTTAAGCTTAACTCCTCTTGAGTGCACTTATCTTGGAAACAATTTACAATTGTTGAAAGTTTTTGTTTTCTTTTCTTTCCCAGCCCTAGAATTCTCTATGATGTTTTCTCCAAGTATTAACTAAGGCTGACCCTCTTTTACTTCTGAATCAAGTCCAGGCTAGCCTGATTCTGTCAACTGCAAAGACTCTAGAACCAAGAACAGAACAGAACAGAATAGAGCTGGATGGGACCTTGGAGGTCTTCTAGTCCAACCCCCTGCTCAAGCGGAAAACCCTATACCATTTCAGACAAGTGACTGTCCAGTCTCTTCTTAAAAACCTCCAACGATGGAGCACCCACGATTTCTGGAGGCAAGCTGTTCCACTGGTTGATTGTCCTCACTGTCAGGAAGTTTCTCCTTAATTCCAGGCTGCTTCTCTCTTTGGTCAGTTTCCAACCATTGTTTCTTGTCCTGCCCTCTGTTGCTTTGGAGAATAACATGACCCCCCTCTTCTTTCTGGCAGCCCCTCAAATACTGGAATACTGCTATCATGTCACCCCTATTTCTTCTTTTCTTTAGACTAGAGAAATACACTCAGTATAAATAAATAAATAAATATATATATATATTTGTTCTCACGGAGCACTTTCTCTTCTTGTAAAGAATGCCGTAGTCGTTTTTGTTACTTTGAATTTAGACTCCAAAATAGATTGGGGGTGCATCGCACAGGCTCGGACTTCCTTATCTGTCCTGAAACAATTCCAACTTTCTATACCTAGTCATTTCTGTTCCTCAACTTTTCCAACCATTATGTGGTAATAACTTGGCCTAGGGCAAACAGTTGGATGCCACTAGAATGATGGTAATGAAGATGCAGAAAAGACTAGCTGGCTTTCAAAGCTGGTGGAAGCTACTAAAGTTGCAGGATCCAATCCAAGCCATTCACCGGGAGCAAAAAAAAATATTCTTCCACGTTTTCAGGTTTATGGGCATTTTTGTAGACCAAATCAGATAGCTATCTCCCTATCCCTCCAACACAGCCTGAAGGGCCCTGGAAAGAGAGGTTTTCCATCTTACACTGAGAAAACGTAATGCGTTGGATTGAATTGGCAACTAGAATCTTCAAAGCCTGAATCTTATTCGCGCTTATTATTTCAGAAGTTAGAACACAACAACATAGCACACGTTAGTTGACTATAGCCATTCTACATTTCAGAAAAATGAGTTTCTGGCAGAGATGAGTGTTGAAAAGTAGAACTGTAACATCCCTTACTCACGGCTTTGCTCGATCCTTTGACTGCTTGCTGAGCGTATAAATATTTCCTCTTAATTTGTCATTCAATTTTGTGTGAACCAAACCTGGTCTATGATTTTTCCTGTTTGAGATCTGAAAGGAAGTCAGCATAAATATCTTAAGAGAGATATTCGGTGTGGTGGTTATTGTAACAAGTCCTCCAGTTTGTACGGCAATCCTGACATTCTGCTGTGGATTTGCCACATTGTGCTTTGTTTATATCGATTTATTTGGCTTGATCAAATTCTCAGAATAGCAGACCTTTGATTGGTACCTACAGGTCCTAATCATTGCACTGAACAATATTTTAAGCATGCTGGCCTCCTTGAATTGAACTGAGTTGCTTTCAAACATTGAATGGCTTTCAAAGCTGTTAGGTTTATGAACCAGCCCAGATACTGGTTTATCCTCTCAAATGAGTTTAGTTGTGGATGTGTAATGTTATTTCTGGTCTATTAGTTCTAGAAGGGAAATCAACTGGCTCTCGTAATTGTTATTTAATTACAATGTTCGTTACAACATTATTATTATTATTAGAGAAAAAAATCTAAAACACTTTTCCCCCAAAAAATCTATGCCATTCCTTTCCCCCTCCCAGCATTGTGCAATAGTTGTAGCTCTCTTCTGCAATGAACCAATATTCGCAGTTGATGATAGAAAGAATAGGAAAATCCTTCCTTCCCTTTTTTTTTTAGCTCCCCTCTTCCCACTACCCCATGGCAATTAGCGAGTTCTACAAGTTCTATTTTGAGTGGTCATTTCATTGGGCAATTTATTTTATTTTTTTCTAATGAATGGATCCTGGTGAACGTCACCTGGTTTCAAACCCTGAAGCGGAGTTGCACAGGTTGTCCAAATCCAGGCTGCATCAGAATCTCATTTGCTGTTGAATTCTGTCAACTGATCTGTAGCTTATGCCATGGACACTCCCAAAGCTTCTGTTTTATACACAGTTGTACTTAGGGAAAGCTCCGCTGTTTCTGGCTCCAGACTCTGTTAAGTATGTTGTTACTCCCACCAGTTATCTTAGCCAGTTGGAGTCGGCAAATCACCGGAAAGAGAAAAAGAAGGACTAGGGGTGACATGATAGCAGTATTCCAGAGAGGCTGCCACACAGAGGAGGGGGTCAATTTATTTTCCAAAGGACCAGAAGACAAGACAAGAAACAATGGATGGAAACTAATCAAGGAGAGAAGCAACCTGGAATTAAGGAGAAACTTCCTAACAGTGAGGACAATTTACCAGTGGAACGGCTTGCCTTCAGACGTTGTGGGTGCTCCATCACTTGAGGTTTTTAAGAAGAGACTGGACAGTCACTTGTCTGAAATGATATAGGGACTCCTGCTTGAGCAGAGGGCTGGACTAGAAGACCTCCAAGGTCCCTTCCAGTTCTATTCTGATTTTGATTCTGAAGTACAAAAAGATACCATTGACTGGAAGACTCTGCTCAGGAGAGGTGGAGACCATTGGACACATACTCCTTTGATGCTCTTTCTATAGAGATATTCGGGGAAAATATATTTTTTCCAATAATTAATAGATATCCTGGCCGTTCTGACACTGCTTATCTCCAGTGGCTGCTTAAGGACAAACAAACTGTGATTACAGCACAGGTGGCTAGATTCTGCGCAGCAGCACTGGGGATTTGTCAGAAACATGTGATTAATCCACCATAGCAATCTTACACAATTAATATAGCAAACTCTTCTGCATTACTATTCTTTTCTTTCTTCTTTTTTTGCATTTTAGTATTCAATGACTATGGGCTCCATAGTGTAAGGATTATATTATATTTCGTTAGGCCACGTGTAACTGAAAATTTGGATGCCAAATTGTGATTTAATATAGATTTTATCTGCTATTTATGATTTTACTCTAGACTTTTAACTGGATATTCATTGAGTGGTTTTATTTGTTCTGGTCTCAGGTCTTTGACTGTAATAAACGTAAACTACACAATTGTGCACAGTTCTCCTGTGTGGTTAGCCATGCAAAGTAGTTTAGACAAGAAGCACGCCCAGAAGTACTAATTCTTACTTTATTTTATGGTTACATTAACACAATCTTGCAAATCTGTTATCTCAACACCCTCCTCCCCCCCCCCCAGCCTTTATGGTAAGATCACATGCGCTGTTTGAACAAAACCAGAATTAATATATGCTCCTCTTATGCATCATTTTCTGTAGGGTATAATTTGTTAAATGCAAGTAGCTAAGAAAATTTTAATGCGACTTTCTGAATATTTAGTGTTGTATGCTTTCCTTCCAGATGTACACTATGCAGAACAAACTTTTGGAAGTGAGAAAATCTATGCCTAGAATAGAATAGAATAGAATAGAATAGAATAGAATAGAATAGAATAGAATAGAATAGAATAGAATAGAATAGAATAGACATTGGAATATAGAATAGACATTGGAATATAGACTAGACTAGACTAGACTAGACTAGACTAGACTAGACTAGACTAGACTAGACTAGACTAGAATAGAATAGACTAGACTAGACTAGACTAGACTAGAATAGAATAGAATAGAATAGAATAGAATAGAATAGAATAGAATAGAATAGAATAGAATAGAATAGAATAGAATAGAATAGAATAGAATAGAATAGAATAGACATTGGAATATAGAATAGACATTGGAATATAGACTAGACTAGACTAGACTAGACTAGACTAGACTAGACTAGACTAGACTAGACTAGACTAGACTAGAATAGAATAGAATAGAATGGAATAGAATAGACATTGGAATATAGAATAGACATTGGAATATAGAATAGACATTGGAATATAGAATAGACATTGGAATATAGACTAGACTAGACTAGACTAGACTAGACTAGACTAGACTAGAATAGAATAGAATAGAATAGAATAGAATAGAATAGAATAGAATAGACATTGGAATATAGACTAGACTAGACTAGACTAGACTAGACTAGACTAGACTAGACTAGACTAGACTAGACTAGAATAGAATAGAATAGAATAGAATAGAATAGAATAGACATTGGAATATAGAATAGACATTGGAATATAGAATAGACATTGGAATATAGAATAGACATTGGAATATAGACTAGACTAGACTAGACTAGACTAGACTAGACTAGACTAGACTAGACTAGACTAGAATAGAATAGAATAGAATAGAATAGAATAGAATAGAATAGACATTGGAATATAGACTAGACTAGACTAGACTAGACTAGACTAGACTAGACTAGACTAGACTAGACTAGAATAGAATAGAATAGAATAGAATAGAATAGAATAGAATAGAATAGAATAGACATTGGAATATAGAATAGAATAGAATAGAATAGAATAGAATAGAATAGAATAGAATAGAATAGAATAGAATAGAATAGAATAGAATAGAATAGAATAACAGAGTTGGAAGGGACCTTGGAGATCTTCTAGTCCAACCCCTGCTCAGGCAGGAAATTCGATACCATTTCAGACAAATGGTTGTCCAATCTCTTCTTAAAAACTTCCAGTGCTGGAGCATTCACAACTTCTGGAGGCAGGTTGTTCCACTGGTTAATTGTTATAACTGTCAGGAAATTTATCCTTAGTTCTAGGTTGCTTCTCTCCTTGATTAGATAATATGACTGGATTGTAAAATTTTAATTCTCAAGAGATTATTAGCAGATTTCAATAACTTAATTATTCTAAATTGGATGAAGGAAATTCATATGTAGATTGTGTTTCCCAATTGTTAAGTAAAGGGTTCAAAACTTCAAAATCTATAATACAGTTAGTCCTTGACTTATCCCCACAACTGAGCTCAAAATTTCTGTTACTAAGCGAGACAGTTCTCAAGTGCATTTTGCCCCATTTTACGACCTTTCCTCTGACAGTTGTGAAGTGAATCACTGCAGAGGTTAAGTAAATAACACGGTTGTTAAGTGAATCTGGCTTCTCCATTGACTTTGCTTGTCAGAAGGTCGCAAAAGGGGATCATGTGACCCCCGGGACATGCAACCGTCATAAATACATGCCAGTTGCTAAGCGTCCGGATTTTGATCATATGACTGTGGGAATGCTGCAACGGTCATAAGAGTGAAAGACGGTCATAAATCACTTTTTTTTTCTAGTGCCATTGGAATTTCGAACGTTCACTAAATGAATGGTTATAAATCAAGGACTACCTGAAACTCAGAGTTTCTGCTATAAATAACACTGGAGATTGAATGGTCAGGAGTTCAGACCAACAGGCTTTTCTCCCCTTTGTTGTTTTTGAATTAGAGCTTAAGAGAACTAAGTTTGTGGGTTCAATATGCCACACTTCTGCTGATAATGAGTCCCTGCGGATTTTACTCCGCTAGTCGTTGCCGGCGATAAGTGGCGATGCTCATCTCCGTTTTAAAGACCATTGAGCCAGCACTGTCTGAAGATATTTCCATGGTCATGTGGGCAGTATGACATCCTGGACTGTTGTTACCTTCCCACTGAAGTGGTACCTATTTATCTACTCACATTTTTGCATGCTTTCAAACTGCTACCGTGTTTCCCCGAAAATAAGACCAGGTCTTATTTTTTTTTTGCCTCCAAAAGAGGCACTAGGTCTTATTTTCAGGGTAGGCCTTACCTCACCTCCGGCACCGACAGCCCCACCCAGCCGGTCCACTTCTTCTGGGGCCGAAGCTCTGCAGCTGCATTCGGGCCTGCGTTTTGCAGTCAGGCCTTTCCAGAAGGCCTAAGCAGCCGAGTACCGAGCTGTGGATTCAATCCATAACTCGGTCTTCGGCTGCAGAGGTCTTCCAGAACCGAACTATAGATTGAATCCATAGCTCGGTTCTTCTTCAGGAAAGGCCTGTGACTGAGGAATGCAGGCCTGGCTGCAGAAGAGGCCTCAGAAGAAGAAGTGGGCCGGCGAGGAGAGGCCTGACTGCAAGGTAAGTGGGTGCGGGGCAGGTGGGGCAGCTCCACAACCCCACCCCCGCCCTAGTTTGATTTTTAGGTGTGTTCCTCGCCCCAAAACTAGGGCTTATTTTTGGGATAGGGCTTATATTAGGCCCACCCCCCAAAATCAAGCTAGGGCTTATTGTTGGTGTAGGCCTTACTTTTGGGGAAACATGGTAGATGGGCTGGAGCTGGGATGAGGATGAGAGCTCACCCCATTGTGTGGCGTTGGGTCTCGAACTTGCGACAAGCCCAGTGTGTCTTAACGACTGAGCCACTGCTCCACCCCTCTGTTAATAATAGCTGACCTTAAATATTTATATTTGGGTTGGATCCAGTTAGCAGTCTTATGGGAAATCACCATCAGGCTTCAGGCTAAATTTCAAAATGTATCCATGTTGCTTCGAGTAAAACTGCATGGGCATAGCTTTTGACTTAAGGGATTCTGTCTTTTCCAAAATACTATAAGTGCAATAAATAAAGCTTGACTGGTAGGGAATTGTCACTTGAATTGAAGTCACAGTAGAAGACTATGATCCAACATCTCTTATAAGATTCCAAAGGTGACCTTTTTAACATAAAAGATGATCTCGGGTTCTTAAGTTGAATTTTTTTAAAAAAAAATAATTAAAAGGCATTTATTTTTTTTTGAGCTTCTGCAAAAATCTGAGTTGCGGGACGTTTCCTAACCTTTTGATATGTTTATAATTAAAACAGCTTCCTTTTGCATGCAATTGAAGTCATCCCTCTTTTTGTTAAACCTCCTATTTAAACCCCCTGGCAGGATACAATGAGCTTGTAAAATCGTTCTGTATGGTTCCATAACAGTGGAGTCCAAAAATAGTCTTTTTTTTAAAAAAAAATGTTTGATGGTAGAGCAAACAAAGCTATGAATTTATTAAATAAATAAATGAACTAAAGGAAAACTTCAGAGAACTTCACAGAGATTTTTAGAAGAAAAATAGGGTTAAAATAGAAGAGGGGGTGGGGGTATATTCTAAACAGGCTGCCTGCACAGCAGATATCCCCCAGTAGGATTTGAAGGACAAGTCAAAGCCAATACATAGCCTTCAGCAGGAGAAAAAACCCCCAGTGCTATTGACTCATTAAATCATATTTCTATTTGCAATAGAGAATAAGACTAATTAATGCATCAGAGAAGCTGAGATAATTTCAAATGTGCAGATGTGTTGCTAGGACCCGCTGACACAAATACAAAGAAGAAAAAGAAAAAAGCAGACAACAAAAGAATCTAGCCACCCAACCATTCAGATTATTTAGGATTTCATATTGAAAGGCAGAGACCAAGGGTTTAGGCATCTGAAGCAAATGCTTTGGAGACTGGAATGATGGTTGTTTTCACACAATCTTTCAGTTGCTCTCCAAGGTGATAAATTTATAGCCCCTGATGCATCATTTTCAATAGATTGGCACCATTAATTTATTTTTTTTAATACTCAAAGTTTTTAACAATTAATTGTAAGTAGAATGGAATGTTAAATGGAACTTGGCCATAGCTAGCCTCCTACCCATTGTATATGTCTTAGCAACCTTAGAATGAAAAACAGAATAACAGGATTGTAATGGACCTTGGAGGTCTTCTAGTCCAACCCACTCTGGATAACCGACTGTCCAATCTCTTCTTAAACATCTTCAGTGATGGAACACCCATAACTTCTGAAGGCAGACTGTTCCACTAATTGATTGTTCTCCCCTTCAGGAAAATTTCTCCTTAGTTCTAGGTTGGATCTGTCTTAAATGGTCTTCTGCCAGTTACTTCTTGTCCTGCCCTCAAGTACTTTGGAGAAGAGGTTGACCACCTATTCTCTGTGGCAGCCCCTCAAATATTGGAAGACTGCTATCACGTCACCCCAATATTAACTATTTGCTTTCAGTCAGGTGTTTAGGATGTCTGCTGTCAGTTCCCCCTTGCTTTTTCCGACCTTGAGATTCTAGTTGGAACAAACACAGGTTTTGTAAGTTTCCCGCCACTCTGCTTAAATAATGCACTCAAACAATGTTTTCAAAGTAGCTTCTTTAACAATCTGCTTATATCGAGAGAGGCTGTTCATGGTGTTACATAAGCGTAGAAGTGAGTCTATGAATTTTCCATCCTGTAGAAAACGCAAGATTTATTTTGAAGTTTACCAAGTCAAACTATAAGCATGAGCCAGATTTTTTTTTAAAAAATGAAATAGATCTTCCATTTCATTCTGCTATGTACTCATTTCCTCAGCTTTTCATTTTGTCTTAATGGGAAAATATTTATAGAGGCTAAAACTTGAAGAAGCTAGTGAAGCAAGTAACAAAGTTGCTTCACTCTTTCTCTCACTGTCCTTTTCCTCCGTTAAATACCCCCAGCTATTTTTTCTACTTCACTGAAAAAAGATACTAATTCTTTTGTCATGCCCCTGCAGCTTTGAATGGCAGGTTGAAAGTTGCCTCCAAGCAAACAAAAGAAGAAGTTAAACAACTTCTCTTTCTGTTTTCTGGCCCATTCGTGATTTTAATCTGCAACAATCTCTCTCTCTCCCTCTCCCTCTCCCTCCCTCTCTTCCTCCCTCTCTCCCTTCCTCCCTCTCCTTCTCTCCCTCTCTCTCTCCCTTTCTCCCTCCCTCTCTCCCTCTCCCCCTCCCTCCCTCTCTCTCCTCTCTCTCCCCTCCCTCTCTCTCTCTCTCTGTCCCTCTCTCCCTCCCTCTGTCCCTCCCTCTCTTCCTCCCTCTCTCCCTCTCTCCTCTCTCTCTCTCCCTCCCCCTCCCTTCCTCCCTCTCTCTCCCTCTCTTCCTCCTCTCTCCTTCCTCCTTCTCTCCCTCCCTCTCTCCCTCTTTCCCCCTCTCTCTCCTCCCTCTCCTCTCTCTCCCCTCCCTCTCTCTCTCCTCTCTCTCCCTCTGTCCCTCTCTCCCTCCCCCTCTCTCTGTCCCTCTCTCTCCCTCTGTCCCTCTCTCACCCCCCCTCTCTCTCATAGGAAAACAGTTTCCCTTGAAATTGTGTCCCAGATAGATTGAACTTTAGTAGCAGGTCCATTCATTAGAAATAAATAGAAACTTAGAAGTACAATTGGGTATCTGCCAATGATAATTGGGTTGAATTCGACAGGAGCTCTTGTTAAAGTATGTGCTCCTGAATATCAGCCAAGTACTAAAAAATACTGAGTAATTAAGTTGCATAATATTCCATTAAAAGGTAAAGAAAATGACCATAAACTAATTGTTTGCATGTAGAGTAAGGCTATAGCCCAGTTATCAAAAAAAAAATAAAAAAATGCAGCAGAGTAAAGCAATAAATGCCCTTATTCATTATGCTAGAAGTAGTAATTTAATTAAGAGACAAATAAAATGGGAAAGCTTCACCTCTATCTGATCGACATCTTGAAAAGAGAAAGAAAGAGGAAGTCAGATCTGAATCTAACCAACTTGAGGACAGATGAACAGCAGACAAAGAGATGCTTCCTTGCCATTTCTCTTAGTGGTCTCCTAAGTGCAAAGAGAAGATCTGGCTCCTAATTCAGCAAATCAAGGAGTCTAGTAGACCTTGCAAAATATTTCAGCCCAAATATGTCCTAACTCTGAAATAGCCTGGACTAACTTAAGCGGAAGGATTCTTAGAAGAAGCGATTGAAATCGGCCATTCCAAAAGAAAATCAGAAGTCAGAAGGATCTTGGATACATGTCTGTTCTGAGGTTGGGATGTTTCAGTCTTGAAAAGACTTCAGATCTCTCCTTCTTATCTTGCATAACCTCATACTCCATTGTTTCATTGGCACACATCCCTGTGACAGTCTTAAAAAGTGTTCTATATACATAAAGGGGTGGGGCGGTGACTCAGCAAGTTAAGACACTGTTGGCTGGAAAGCCGGCAGCCCAGGTTTGAGACCCCAGCACCAAGCGATGGGGTGAGTTCCCGTCCTCGCCCTAGCTCCTGCCAAACTAGCAATTTGAAAGCATGCAAATGCGAGTAGATAAATAGGCACCACTTTGATAGGAAAGTAACAGCACTCCATAACATCATGCTGACCACATTACCACAGAAATGTCTTCTGACAGCGCTGGCTCAAAGGCCTCGAAATAAAGATGAGCACTACCCCAATGACTAGTGGAATAAAATCCACAAGGACTCCTTTTGTATATATAGAGAGGGAGCTAAGAGATTCTGACATAAAACAAGAGGTAAGTCAAAGCAAACACATTCATGTACCAATAATAGGAAAGGCCATTACTTCCCATGCCTGCAGATGTTCAACAGAACATTGTGTTCACTTACAGAATACAAAATAATAGAGTTGGAAGGGACTCTGGAGGTCTTCTATCTAGTCCAACCCTGTGACAAAGCAGGAGACCATCTACCGTCAGGACAAATAGCTGTCCAATCTCTTCATTTAAAAACCTTAAGTGATGGAGCACCCACATCATCTGTTGGCAAGGTGTTCCACTGATTCATTGTTCTCATATACATAATCCATGGAGCTATGAGATTCGTATTCCTCCGTGTCTAGATAAGGTATGACCTTTATTGTCATTTTTTACTGTGAACACACTGGAAATGAAATTCTGTTGCCCCCTCTCAAAAGAATATATATATATTCACACACACACATATACAGATGCTATATATACATACATACACAAACACACACACACACACACATATACACATGCTATATATACATACATACACAAACACATACATATGTATGCATGTATGCATATATACACATCATCATCATCATCATCATCTGCCACATAACACCCCAGACTTAACAATAATTGTCGATAAGAAAGACAAAAAAGTCTGGATAGTGGACATGGCAGTGCCTGGAGACAGCAGAATAGACGAGAAAGAACTGGAGAAGATCACAAAATACAAAGACCTACAAATAAAAATAGAAAGACTGTGGCAAAAGCAAGCAAGGGTAGCACCAATAGTAATAGGCGCCTTGGGTGCAATCCCAAAACAACTGGAGCACCACTTGAACACCATTGGCATTGACAAATTCGCCATTAGTCAATTGCAAAAGGCGGCCTTACTGGGAACAGCTTCCATCCTGCGACGATATCTGTAACACAATCAAGCATCCACATCTGCCTATCCCACGCTAGCTGAGGAATTCTGGGAGTTGAAGTCCACAAGTCATAAAAAGGCCAAGTTTGAAGACCTCTGCCATAAACAGTGTAGCAGTCCATGTGCAAACAATCAGCCTCAATTCATTTACATAGCACCATATATATATATATATATATATATATATATATATATATATATATATATATATATATATATATATATATATATATATATATATATATATATATATATATATATATATATATATATATATATATAATTGTACTTTCCATCTTATCCATGTTCACAACCATATTAGTTTAAATATATAATACACATACAGACACACACACACACAACTGTCCTATCTGTGTTCACAAGTATATGTATATGTTTATGTATACGTATATGTATACGTATACGTATGTGTATGTGTATGTGTATATGTATGGTGTGTATGCATAGGCATATGTATGGTGGTGAACATGGATGGGACAGTTGTCCTATTATCTCACTACTGCAATCTGATTCCTGTGACAGTTTACTTTCTTTGGGGCTGCAGAATATCTGCTCTCAATTATCCGACTGATTAAAAAAGCTACACATCACAGAATTTTGGCCTGCAGGTATGGAGTTGTTGTTGTTGTTTTTTAAAAAAAATCTTTGCAATTATCTTCTTTTTTTTTAATTTAGGCAAACAGAAAGAGAAAATGTATTTTGAGTAGATGCCATTTGTTGAAATGCCGTTTGTTGAAAACATATAAAGAACGGTTGAAGGAATTGGATGTGTCTAGCAGTGTTTGAGGGTCTCCAACAAAGACGAAGGGGTCAAACTATTTTCCAAAGCACCAAAAGGCAGGACGAGAAACAGTGGATGGAAACTAACCAAGGAGAGAAGCAACCTAGAGCTAAGGAGAAAATTCCTAATGGTGAGAGCAATCAACCAGTGGGACAGCTTGTCTTCAGAAGTTGGGGGTGCTCCATCACTGGAGGTTTTCAAGAATAGACTGGACAACTATTTGTCTGAAATGGTATAGGGTCTCCTGCTTGAGCAGGGGGTTGGACTAGAAGACCCCCAAGGTCCCTTCCAATTCTGTTATTCTATGTTCTATGAAGATACATTTCCTCTGATAGACCATATTTAAACTGTTCAAATGCTGTGATTCTTAATCTACTCAAAACTAGATTTTTCCTAAATGCTTCTAGGTAGGCTCCCCATCATTATAATAGGCCTAATTGTCTTGATTTTGTGCTTTTCATGGCCCCCATGAATCATAACAAATTTATCTCCAGGAGCTTTTTTAAAAACCAAATTTAGTCATTAAATTTAGAAATGAATTGAAACAGAGGCAACACAAAAAGGGAAAGAGGAGAGAGTTTGGGAGAGGAAAGAGTAACAAGGGATAACTCTGAGCATGCTAATTAAATCTCTGTTCATTTTTGATCCAACTCTACCAGAATGATGTTGGTTTTAGCATGAGACTATGTATTATTTTTTAGCAACTGTACTTTCTCAATGTAATTTCTGAGTGTTATAATTCCCTCCCAAAGGGTTGTGATCCAGATGCTTTCAGAAGCAATGAACTTAACATAAACCCTCCAGATTTACCTCCTCAGCTAGATTGCTTTAATGAGTAGCTTCCTTGAGGCTCTTATCCTTAGTATGTACTAAGGAGAACACACAAGGACTGACCTTATTTGGGCTTATTCGGTCTCTGATCTCCATTCTCTGCCCAGACTTGTTTACCTGGCTCCATCCACGGGGATGATTAAAATGAGATGAAATGAATTTCCCAAACTGGAGAGAACGACAGGAAGGAAGCAAAAAAAAAAATGAATCAATGATGTGGCCCTGATCACCTCGTTTTTATCTCCTTTCTGTTACAATATGTAAATCACCATCATTAATGTAGGCAACCGAAGCCAAAGTAATTGGTGCTTTTTATCAAGTCTCTTGTGGAAGTGTGCTAAACATACTCCTTGGGTCATAAATGCACTGAACTTCCCATATCGCAGTGATTGACTGCACAAGCACCAACCCAAGAAATGAATCATTGCAATCATTAAGAGCATCTAGGTAGATTATGCTCATTTCTAAACAGTCTCCATACATTGGATATAAGAAATTCCTCATGCTGGTCTCTGATGTGTAAACAAGAAAACGGGGAATGGCTATTTTCCCAAGGGATTTATCTCATAGATAGGAATGCTTAGGCCAAATAGATGATAGATAGATAGATAGATAGATAGATAGATAGATAGATAGATAGATAGATAGATAGATAGATAGATAGATAGATAGATAGAGAGAGAGAGAGAGAGAGAGAGAGAGAGAGAGAGAGAGATAGATAGATAGATAGATAGATAGATAGATAGATAGATAGATAGATAGATAGATAGATAGATAGATAGATAGATAGATAGATAGATAGATAGATAGATAGATGATATAGGTAGACAGATATAGACATGAAAGATGATAGATAGATAGATAGATAGATAGATAGATAGATAGATAGATAGATGATAGATAGATGATAGATAGATGATAGATAGATAGATAGATAATAATAGATGATAGTTGATAAATAGATAGATGATAGATAGATAGATAGATAGATAGATAGATAGATAGATAGATAGATAGATAGATAGATAGATAGATAGATAGATAGAGATGGATGGATGGATGGATAGATAGATAGATAGATAGATAGATAGATAGATAGATAGATAGATAGATAGATAGATAGATAGATAGATAGATAGATAGATAGATAGATAGATAGATAGATAGATAGATAGATAGATAGATAGATAATGGATACATGGATACATGGATAATGGATAATGGATACATGGTAATGGGGAGAGAAAAGGAGAGACAGACAGACAGACAGACAGACAGACAGACAGAGAAATTCAAATAAATAGTGGGGTGGTCTCCAAGCCAATAAGGAGAAATTTCACCTGATCTTCTTCTGCTCACAGCTTCAAGGTGCATTTTTGTCTCATATGAATCATCATCTGAACAAAAAAATAGATTGCTTCTGAACTGCTTGATGGTAAATCACTGAAAAAACAAGTGATTTATGACCATTTCTCACGCTTACGACCACTGCAGCATCCCCACGTTCGCGTGATCAAAATTCGGACGCCGGCAACTGGTTCCTATTGATGACGGTTGTGTGTTCCTTGTGTTTCCAGCTTGACTTTGTGCCTTGGAGACTCTGACCTTCCCTTGCCAAGTGAGCTCTTGTGGGTGTGTTTCAGCTGGGCCTGGTGGAGTTAAGTTTGGCCTGGTGGACTTATTAGTTGGAGCAACTTTCCATTTGTTTTATGGACTATCGGCCATTGCTTGTTGCACTAACCTTGGATTTATTTGAGGCAGTTCTGAGGCTGGGTGAAGGGATTTGCTGGGGAACAGTAATAAGCGCTTCAAAACCACACTTTTGTGTGTGTGTGTGTGTGTGTGTGTGAGTGAGTGGGGCAGCACATCTTGCTAGATTGCGGACATCACCTGAACTTTAACAGGTTTTGCTCCCACTTCTTTTCTCCTGTCTACACACCTAGGCAAGTTGGAGGGAAGTCAGATGAGAAAGTTTGGGATGAGAGAGAGAGAGAGAGAGAGAGAGAGGGAGAGAGAGAGAGAGAGGGAGGGAGAGAGAGAGAGAGAGAGAGAGAGAGAGAGAGAAGAGAGAGAGAGAGAGAGAGAGAGAGAGAGAGAGAGAGAGAGAGAGAGAGATGTTGCTGAAAACATAGTTCTGTTGCAACAATTCCATCCGCCTCACACACATTTGTGTCAGAAGCACCAAGGAGCTTCCGGAGAGAAAGGATTAGCCAATGACATCAGCATTGCCTGGGAAACATCTCCTTGGAATCTGTTGATATGCCCATCGAAGTGGTACCTATCTACCGTATTTCCCTGAAAATAAGACCGGGCCTTATATTAAATTTTGCTCCCGAAGACGCATTAGGGATTATTTTTCCAGTTAGGTCTTATTTGGGGGGAAATATGGTACTAAATACGTCCATCTGGCTGACGATCTTACCTGGGGCTTATTATGGGGGTAGGGCTTATATTACGAGCATCCTGAAAAATCATGCTAGGACTTGTTTTCCGGTTAGGTCTTATTTTGGCGGAAATATGGTAGCTACTTGTGATTGCTCACTTTCAAATTGCTAGGAGCTCACTCTTCCATGCAGCAGCACCCGGCTTTCAAACGTGGGCTTGCTGATCAACAACCCAATGTCCTAACCTCACGAGCCAATGCCGGTCTTCACCAAGAAACCTTAAAAACCACCTTCCCTTTGTAGGGTTGGCTATTATCTCTCATTAACTTCGATGAAGTGTCTCAGAGTAGGCATAATGAAATATCCCTTCGTTTCAGTAATACCCTCCCCATTCCTACTTATTTCAGAAACACAGCACGTCCACCTCCTTTCCAAAACAGATATTAACATTCAGAAAGAGGAGTCAGAGCTCAGATCAGCTCCAAGCTTGGCAATGATGTGTATATTCCCAGGGTAAATTGAATTAGCTTTTACTTATAGTATAATGGGTACAGGGAAAATCCTGCTCGGTTGCTGTCATTATGTATTTCTAATGAACATAGCCAACATTAGGAATTGCAAGAATTAGTGTGCTCAATGGCTATTCCACCTTCAAGCATATGGACATGTTTTCATACCCAAATACATTTGGATGTTGAGCCTTAGCGTGTCTGTCTATCATTGTGTGAGTTACCGTTCCCCATCTCTCCATCCCAGAATAACCTTTTAAAGCAAGAAAGCTGAACAAAAGTGCCAAATGTGGTCTTTAGGCCCAATGGAGACTGTTCTTGGTATGGTCTTTTGGAAGGGGGGGGGAAGGGCAGGCAAGAGTGTTCCAGAAATTTTGATTTAATTAATTTGGAAGAAAACATTCTGACTATTGTTAATCAGATTCCATTTGGACAAGACTGATATTTTTCTGACTAATATCTGCTTCGCAAATTATGCACGCATATCAAAGTCAAATATTTTCCTTTCAGTGTTTTGAAAGATACAGTTGACTAGATACCACTAGAAAGAGAAAAAGCTATCCCAAAATAACCTTTTAAAGCAAGAAAGCTGAACAGAAGTCCCAAATGCATTTTCTCAACCCAACTGAAACCATTCTTGGTATGGTCTCTTGGGTGGAAGGGACAGGGCTAGGAAGAATGCCCAATAATTTTTGATTTAATTAGCTTAGAAGAAAACATTTTGACTATTGTTAATCAGATTCCATTTGGACGAGGCTGGTATTTCCTGACCAATACTTGCTCCACAAATTATGCACGCATATTCAAAGGCAAGTCTTGTCCTTTCACCGTTGTAAAAGATACCGTTGACTAAGTATCAGTAAAAAGTGAAAAAGCCATATGGATGAAATATTTATTTATACATGGAATCTCTGCCTCTTTTTTGATACACAAAACATTTTAGCGCGGTATTTAGGCATATACGCCTTTGTATAAGGCATATACAAAAAGAGTGAAAGTTCGAAGAAGATGAGACAGATCCAGAAGAAGATGGAGAGAGAACATCAAAGACACAATACAACAACATCAATTAACAATGGTTGAGGCCACCAGAAAAGCAAGCGACAGAAATTTGTATCTCCTTCAAGGGAGGAGGAGGAGGAGGAGGAGGAGGAGAGGAGGAGAGGAGAGAGGAGGAGAAGAAGAAGAGAAGAAGAAGAAGAAGAAGAAGAAAGAAGAAGAAGAAGAAGAAGAAGAAGAAGAAGAAGAAGGAAGAAGAAGAAGAAGAAGAAGAGGAGGAGGAGGAGGAGGAGGAGAGGAGGAAGCAGAAGCAGAAGCAGAAAAAGGAAGAGGGGAGGAGAGAAAGAAGAAGAGAAGAAAAGAAAAAGGAGGAGGAGGAGGAGGAGGAGGAAAGGAGAGGAGGAGAAGCAGAAGCAGAAGAAGAAGAGGAGGAGGGAGGAGGAGGAGAAGCAAAGCAGAAGAAGCAGAAGAAGCAGAAGCAGAAGCAAAGCAAACAGAAGAATAGAAGAAGAAGAAGAGGAGGAGAGGAGGAGGAGGAGGAGGAGGAGGAGGAGGAGGAGGAAGGGTTTAAGCCCCATTATAATTTTTATATAATCCTATGCAATATCCACACATTTTCCTTTACTCTTCTAAACCAAACACCTTCCCATGTGACACTCTGTTTATTTCTGAAGTGTATTATATGTCACTTAATTTATGAGTTACGAAACAACTGATCTGCACAAAGTGATCCATTCAGCTAAATCACCTTCTTTAAAACAAGGGTTGCCCACGGGAGGTTTTAATGAATAATGGCTAGCAAGAGAGCATAGTTGTATTAGTTAACCTTCTCGTTAAGCCCAACCACCTTAAGTTTACTATTGATTGCACTAATGTCTTCATATAAAACCATAGAAGCAAAGCTCTTGCTCTTCCCCCCGTTGACTCCGCTTACAGATCATTGGTTTTCTGTTTGGGGAAAGAAATGATATTGATTGGGGTTGTTGGAAGCCTCCTACTCCTTCTTGACCTGCTGAGTTCTTACCGTCCTTTGAACCAAGAAAAACCAGCAACCTGCTTCTTATAATGAATCAGGCTGGTTGGAAAAGTTGGAAACAGAAAGCTCTGAAGTTTAACTTTGCTGCTGGTTTACCTGTTAACTACCTTTTCTTATATATATTTATAGTAGATAGACAGTTAAATTGGTTGGAATAGATATGTAGAAGTTTATAAATTGTAGGCCTGCTTTGCAAGGTGGGGACAAACTGTTATTGCTACAATATACTTATCAGTATTCAACAATATCTGTATAGGTAGTTTTTGTCTTGTCTTTTCTAATGCACTTTTTAAATGTTTCAACGTTTTGTCTAATTTTGTTTTGTTTTTTGTAAAATTTAGAATAGGATAGGACAGAACATAACAGAACAGAACAGAACAGAATAGAATAGAATATATGGAGTGCATTGGAATGGAATGGAATGGAATGGAATGGAATGGAATAGAATAGAATAGAATAGAATAGAATAGAATAGAATAGAATAGAATAGAATAGAATAGAATAGAATAGAATATATGGAGTGGAATGGAATGGAATGGAATGGAATGGAAGGGAATGGAATGGAATGGAATAGAATGGAATAGAATAGAATAGAATAGAATAGAATAGAATAGAATAGAATAGAATAGAATAGAATAGAATAGAATAACAGAGTTGGAAGGGACCTTTATCTTTCTTTCTTTCTTTCTTTCTTTCTTTCTTTCTTTCTTTCTTTCTTTCTTTCTTTCTTTCTTTCTTTCTTTCTTTCTTTCTTTCTTTCTTTCTTTCTTTCTTTTCTTTCTTTCTTTTCTTTCTTTCTTTCTTTCTCTCTCTCTTTCTTTTTTTCTTCTCTTTTGGAGCTTATACAGGTAGTCCTCGACTTATGATCACAATTGAGCACAAAATTTCTGTGGCTAAGTGAGACCTTTGTTAAGTAAGTTGTTGCCCCATTTTACGTCTTCTCTTATCACAGGTGTTAACTGAACCACTGCAGTTGTTCAATGACTAACACAGTTGTTAAGTGAATCTGGCTTCCCCCATTGTCTTTGCTTGTCAGAAGACTGAAAAAGGGGAACATACGAAGCTGGGACACTGCAACCATCATAACTATGAGTCAGTTGCCAAACATCCAATTTTTTTTTTTATTTTTTTTTTTTATTAACAAAATAATTTTTATTGAATACAAAAAAAAAAAGATTAAAAAACATTGAACATAGTGTATCATCTTTGACATACATCTTGTCTAAACATTCCTTATTATACACATACTTTATACATTTCAGATATTCTTCCTCTATTTACATCCCTTCTAATGACCTTCCTTCTTTTTTTTCCTTCCATTTGTAAAATTTATTCCAGCTTAAATAGTATTCTGTTTCCTCCTGATTTTTTAATTCTTTCGTCATCTTATCCAATTCTGCGCAATACAAAATTTTCCTTATTAACGCATCTCCACTAGGCACTTCATTTGTTTTCCAATTTTGGGCAAACAAAATTCTTGCCGCCGTTATTACATGAATAATTAAGTATATATCATCTTTGTTTATATTTTTTTCTAATATGCCAAGTAGTAGCATCTCTGGTTTATATTGAGTTTTTGACCCGTCATTTCTGTTATCCAATTCCAAACCCTCTGCCAATAAACCTGTACCTCTTTGCAAGCCCACCAAACATGGAAAAAAGTACCCTTTTCCCTTTTACACTTCCAACAAAGTGGTGAGTAGCCACTATACATTTTTGCGAGCCTGGCCGGTGGCAGGTGCCATCTAAAGAGCATCTTATAGAGATTTTCCTTGTAATTTGATGCCAATGTAATTTTGCAATTACGTTCCCAGATTTGCTGCCATTGGTCCATGTTTATAGCGTGCCCCAAATCTATTGCCCAGGTAACCATTGTTTCTTTAACTTGTTCTTCAAATAATTTATATTCTAACATATATTTATATATTTTTTTGATTTGTTTTTTCTCCGGGCCTAATAATATTTTATCAAGCCCCGTATCTTGTCTATTAATTCCCCATTCTTTCTTGTCTTTCACGTATCTCGCTTGTATCTGAAGGTAAGACCACCATTCCAAAGCAATCCCCTGTTGTCTCAACTCTTGCCTTTGCTTTAGATATCCTTCCTCTGACAGGATATCTTTGTATATGATAACCTTATCTTGCCTATAAAGGTTGGGGTATATAACTGCTTCTAATGGTGAGAACCAGCCTGGGAGTTTTGTATAGTGTTGGCATTTAACTATATTCCAGCTTTTTATTAGTTCTTGCCGGACTTTATGCCTCAGGAAATATTGATGGTTCCTACTTTTATCTGTCCATAGGTGGGCATGCCAGCCTGCTGGAGATCGTGCCCCTCTAATAGTAAACATCTTTTATTTTCCAATGTTATCCAATCCCTGATCCACGTCAGGGCCGCCGCTTGGTAGTATAACTCCCAATCCGGGAAGCCTAATCCCCCTCTTTCTTTAGCATCCTGTAGAGACTTTTGCTTTATCCTCGCCTTCCTTCCTTGCCATACAAAATCTAAAGTTAACTTATTCAACTCTTTAAAGAATTTTTTATCTAATTGGATTGGAATATTTTGAAATAGAAAGATAATTTTGGGTAAAATATTCATTTTCACCGCTGAGATTCTTCCTAGAAATGAAAGATGTAGATTTCTCCAGCGGTCTAGGTCAACTTTTATACGTTTAACTAATTTTCCGTAGTTATCCTCTCTAATTGATGAGCAACGTGCTGACATAACAATGCCCAAATATTTTATTTTAGTGACTACTTGTATTCCTAATTTTTTCCCAAGATTTTCTTTTTGCGTGTTAGTCATATTTTTTGCTATGATCTTTGTTTTATTTCTATTTATTTTCAAGCCTGCCACCTCTCCATATTCCTCCAATAGTTCAAAAAGCTTCTGACCTGATTGCACGGGATCTTCCAAAATAAATACTAAATCATCGGCATATGCTTGGAGTTTATATTTTTCCTTTTTAATCTCAAGCCCTTTAATTTGCTCTTCTTGCCTTACAGTCCTAGCTAAAATCTCCAATGTATATATAAATAATAATGGCGAGAGAGGACACCCTTGTCTTGTACCTTTCTGAATATTGAATTTATTGGTGGCCTCACCGTTTATTATAATCTGGGCATTCTGTTCGGAATATATTGGACGCACAGAAGGCATTTGATAATGTTAATTGGCTATTTCTGATCCAACAACTGAAATTAATGGATGTTGGCCAAACATCCAAATTTTGATCACCTGACCATGGGGATGTTGCATTGGTCGTAGGTGTGAAAAAAGGGGTCCTAAGTCACTTTTTCAGTGTCATTGTAACTTTGAATGGTCACTAAATGAGGTGTTTGTAAGCCAAGGGCTACCTGTACTTTAACTTTCTGAATAAAATAAAAATTATTGTGGAAAATTTGGAAAGCATATTTTGCTTCAGCCTTAGAGAGGACCCTTAGCAGAAGACTGACTGAAAGAAAATTCAGAGAGGAGATGAGTTGCGTTGGGTTTGATTGTTAGGGACTAAATCTGTAAGCTCTTAGATAAGAAAAGTGACAGACATAATAGTATTTCCCACTATCTCCTCCCCGCCCCCCCCCAAAAAAGACAAGAATGCATAGAAACTCAAACAACTGATAAAGGAAAGAATGGGGAGGATTTTTTTTTAAAAAAAGTCATTTTAATCTGGTCTTCCTCAGAATTGTTGTTGTTAGTTGCGAAGTCGTGTCCGACCCATCGCGACCCCATGGACAACGTTCCTCCAGGCCTTCCTGTCCTCTACCACCTTCTGGAGTCCATTTAAGCTCACGCCTACTGCTTCAGTGACTCCATCCAGCCACCTCATTCTCTGTCGTCTCCTTCTTCTCTTGCCCTCAATCTTTCCCAGCATCAGGCTCTTCTCCAGTGAGTCCTTCCTTCTCATTAGGCGGCCAAAGTATTTGAGTTTCAGCTTCAGGATCTGGCCTTCTAAGGAGCAGTCAGGGTTGATCTCCTCTAGGACTGACCGGTTTGATCGCCTTGCAGTCCAGGGGACTCGCAGGAGTCTTCTCCAGCACCATAGTTCAAAGGCCTCAATTCTTTGGCACTCAGCCTTTCTTATTCCTCAGAATAGTTTGAAAGAACAGGGAAAGGTGATTCCTGCTGAGAGATTGAACCCCCTGACTGAAGTAAAGGGGATTTTCTTAATATTTAGTTATCAAAAAGAAAAATTATGGGGTTTTTAGTCAAGCTCCCAAGAATCTGCTGGGTGGACAATTGAATTCATGTGCTGTCAATATTTCAGCACCAGGTTCCATTTTTGGAGTCCACAGTGAAACAACATGCAACAATAATTACATTGCTTGCAGCTGATTTTTAAATATACTTTTTTTCTTGCCAAGCCAAGTTGCTTCCAAAATTCCCCCTTACACACAGGCAGGGCAAATTTCAGAAATGAAACAATTGTGGAAAAAAGATTTAACTCTCCTCAGTCCACCTGCAGGCTTCTTCATCTGGAATGTGGAGCCAAGTACGAGGGCAATTCGGAAATAAACCTCCATTTGATTATCAATGACAGACACTCGCAGATACCGAACTTTTATTATACACATTAGAAAACTGCAACATTACATTACTTTTCGACATAATCGCCATTCAAACTGAGGCACTTGTCATAACGTCTTACAAGGTTTGAAATTCCTTAGTAGGAGTCACTCAGCACCAAATCTGGGCTATGGGGGGGGGGTGATCAAAAACATCCCAACAGAACTGCTTCAAAAGTTCTTGGGTGCGTCTAGTGGTGTGCGGGCGAGCATTGTCGTGAACCGACACCACACTGGAAGTCAGCAGGCCCCGACGCTTGTTATGGATGGCTTGTCTGAGTTTTTGTAACGTTTCACAGTAGACTTCTGAATTGATGGTTGCACCGCGCTCCACGAACTTCACTAGCAGTACTCCTTTGTCATCTTCACATTTGGCGGGATTTTCTATGGCACCACTTCCGGTGTGGTGTTGGTTCACGATAATGCTTGCCCGCACACCCCTAGACGCACCAAGAACTTTTGAAGCTGTTCCGTTGGGATGTTTTTGATCACCCCCCCCCTTATAGCCCAGATTTGGTGCCGAGCGACTACTACTAAGGAATTTCAAAGCTTGGAAGACGTTGTGAAAAGTGCCTCTGTTTGAATGGCCATTATGTCAAAAAGTAATGTAATGTTGCAGTTTTCTAATGTGTGTGATAAAAGTTCTGTATCTGCGAGTGTCTGTCATTGATAACCAAACGGAGGTTTATTTCCAAATTGCCCTCGTAATATTTTTAGCTGAAATATTAACGAGTGGCAGGCTGTCCTGATTGCATTAAGATGCAAACGCTATTGTTTGCATGTCCAAACATTAATAAGTCAGAGGGTGCTGTCCTGATTGCATTAGAATTCAAGTAGAGTTCTCCAGAAACTCCACAGCTTTCTGTTTCACTAGATAGCTATCTCCACCTATCACTTTAACTGATTTTATTAGAGGCCAAATCCTGCCGGATATTAAAGTGCTAGGAGGAGCCATTGCAATACAGGACTTTATGATGGGGTCTACGACCACTTGCCATAGCCAACTCACCACAGCCAACTAATCAAGGAGAGAAGCAACCTAGAACTAAGGAGAAACTTCCTGACAGTTAGAACAATTAACCAGTGGAAAGGAGGGGCCAAATGAAATGTGAATGACAAAAATTACAACACTTTTCAAAAATTGTTTTAAATAATTAAATTGAATAGTTGATATTGTCCCGCAGTAAGTTGTCCCGTGATGAGTTGGCCATGGCAAGTTGGCTGTGATGAGTTGTCCCATTCCAATGATGACGAGTGGCATGATGTGTAAAGGGACATCTTATCCCAATGGATGGAAGACCGGGATCTCTGTTTTTTTAACCAATGTTGACAGCTTCTTGTCTTGAGCTCAAAGAAGAACTGCCTTGTTTGGCACCTGCTATTTTCTCTCTTTCCCTCTTCAAAGCCGCTCCTAAGCCGTTTACCCTTTTGCTCTCGACAGCACTTAAAGACTTTAAAAAGCGCTTCCCGTGGTGAAGAAACCACGGTGGTCAGGACTGGATTAGCGCAGCGTGGAAGAGATAGACACACGGCAGTAATAGCATTAAAATGCTCCACTCCTTGTTTTTCTCTCATTAAGAGATAGAAGTGCACCACAGCCCTACAACAGGGCCGACAATTTAGTTCAAAGGAAGTAAGTGCAGCAAAAGCTAGCCTTCATTTGGAAGCATGTTGACAACCTCTGAAAAGCTGTCGCCCCTGGAATGTTTTGATGACTTGTGAAAGGACAAATAATGCCCTGTTGTTGTTTTTTATTCTTTTCTCCACAATTCCCATTTATTTATTTATTTTCTTGTGGATAGGATTACCATGTGTGGACTGCAAAGCTCTGGATGACTACTAAATGGCAGTAAGATGATACAGACCATCTTCTAGTGACCAATGAAGGAGAATATTTGTAGCTCAGGGTTGAAATGAGGGGGGGTCCTTGATGCTCTCTGAGCTTGCTTGTTTTCTTGTAGACGTTTCATTACCCAACTAGGTAACATCATCAGTGCTAGTAAGGAGTGCTGTTTGCTGTCAGTTTATATTCTGGTGCCTTGCCCATCTGTGTGGGTGGGGGCGGTCTAAGAGATTATTTGCTTGGGCTGTTTACTAATGGCTCTTTGGCAGTTTCTTGATTGGGGTCTTGCTTACTTGATTGTTGATCTGAAGTTGACCTTGGAGCTAATCTATGCTGATCTGAGTGCTGATTATTAGTGGAGAGGTGCTGGGGTCTTCTTCTCTTTGGGGCTGGTTAATTGTCTCTTTTGCATAGTCTATAGATGCTGCTAATGTCTGTGTGTCCATTGATGGCTGGTTTGTCAGAGTGCCAGGCTTTTAGAAATAGTAATATCTTTGTGGTGGCCTAACTGAACCTAGTCTGGTTTGCAAAGGTGTTAAACAAGGCTGTATCCTTACTTTGCTACATTTTTTTACATTCACAATATTGTTGGGATGTTTTTGAAGTAAAATTTCATTCTCCCACACTTGTTCACTATCCAGTCTATATTATTCTTTATAATGATGATGAAGCCATCCTGGCTGAGGAATTCTGGGAGTTGAAGTCCACAAGTCATAAAAGGGCCAAGTTTGAAGACCCCTGGTCTATAACCTGTGTAGGACTTCAAAGATGCCTTAAAACTCTTATCACTTTACTACTCCTGACAATGCCTTGAAATAAAGTATTCTGAAGCAAAATTGTTGGCATTCTCTAGGCACCACTTTATGGCTCCAATTAGATAGATGATTAATAGCCAATTGATCAAGCAGTTTAAATCTTTTAAATATCTAGGCTGCCTATTTTCAGTCTTCTACCAGATAGTGCATTCAAGTAAGAGAGCTGCTAGGAACATCCCACAAAGCCTCCCTTTCCATTGCCAAATTCACCGGTCAATCTGAAAATAGGTATGTTCCATTAGCCATTAAACTATTTAAAGCTGAAGTTTAGCTGGGATGCTATATGGTGACAGCTGTGTATCTATAAAAAATCCTCCAGTTTAGAAACAATTAAATCAACATCTCTAAAAATCATATTACGAGTCCCTTATTCAATTTCTACTGCTTTACTAGGGCTAAAATAAGGCTGCAGTTCCCTTAGAGCAGGGGTCTTCAAACTTGGCCCTTTTATGACTTGTGGACTTCAACTCCCAGAATTCCTCAGCCAGCATGCCTGGCTGAGGAATTCTGGGAGTTGAAGTCCACAAGTCATAAAAGGGCTAAGTTTGAAGACCCCCTGCCATAGAGATTGATTAAGACAGCATTCTAATGACAAGATGTCTTTGCTGAAGCTGGTCCATCTCAGGTTGCTAGACAGATTCTATAAACAAGAATCTTGGGCTGCATATCTTCAGGTTTCAGATATGAGTCTTTCCCATGTCAGCTGAGGGATGCTAAACACTGAAGCCAGTGCTTTGTTCATTAGAACGTGTGGCATCTCCCAAAGTATATAGCCATTTGCACCACTCAGGTGACCCTGAGGACACAGATAAACCTCCAGGTGGCCTCAATGACTCTCTAAAAGAAGGCAAATGACCAGCTGTCTGCAAGGAGTATAAATCCTTCCACTCCCCTCCGTCCAGTCAGAGCTGAAGAAGCTTCTTGGATGAGAAGTGAAACATCTTCAGAGAAAAACAAGAAAGTCCAGTTGCCTCTTGAAAAAGCACCTTTGGGACAACCATGACCTGGATGGCTGAGAATCTCCAGAGACATTTAGCCATTACAGTAACTATATGCTACTTCATTATACTTGCAAATCTGTGACGTTTCCTAATTCTCTTATTAACCTAGGGATTATTTCACATTGTTACACAACTCTGCAACATGTCTACAACCTGTGTTAAACACTTGGAAGTGCTATACAAATATTAAATGTTGAGGTGCCAACTTCAAATGCAAAGGGAGGTGGTATGACGACTAAACAACACTCCTGAGATAACTGGAAAAGTAACCCCCAACTATACAGCTGAATATTTGACAACCATTTTGGTGCAAATTTGGCTTCTGCCATTCAGCCGGCCAACTAACCAGGCAAACTTGTTATCCACCTTTGACACGTGGCTGCATTTATGCTGTTTCTAGACATGTATCTTTCCCTGTGACCTGATAGAAGGAAAGCATCTCCTTGACCATTTAGTGGTGGATTGCAATCTTATCATCTTTGAAAAAAAGGTACTACATTTAGGCAAGAAAAACCAAATGCACAGGTACAGTATACATGGTACTTTGCTCAAGAGCAGTAACTGTGAGAGGGAACGTGAAATCCTAGTGGACAATCATTTAAATATGAGCCAGCAGTGTGCTGCAGCTGCCCCAAAAGCCAACACAGTGCTAGACTGTATTAACAGAGGGATAGAATCAAGATCACGTGAAGTGTTAATACCACTTTACAATGCCTTGGTAAGGCCACACTTGGAATACTGCATCCAGTTTTGGTCACCACAATGTAAAAAAGATGTTGAGACTCTAGAAAGAGTACAGAGAAGAGCAACAACAATGATCAGGGGACTGGAGGCTAAAACATATAAGAAACGGTTGCTGGAATTGGGTATGTCTAGTTTAATGAAGAGAAGGATGAGGCGAGACATGATAGCAATGTTCCAGTATCTCAGGGGCTGCCACAAAGAAGAGGGAGTCAAGCTATTTTTCAAAGCATCTCAAAGCAGGACAAGAAGCAATGGATGGAAACTCATCAAGGAGAGAAGCAACCTAGAACTAAGGAGAAATTTCCTGACAGAACAATTAATCAGTGGAACAACCTGCCTCCAGACGTTATGGATGCTCCAACACTGGAAGATTTTAAGAACAGATTGGACAGCCATTTGTCTGAAATGGTATAGTGTTTCCTGCCTGATTAGTGGGTTGGACTAGAAGACCTCCAAGGTCCGTTCCAACTCCTATTCTATTCTATTCTATTCTATTCTATTCTATTCTATTCTATTCTATTCTATTCTATTCTATTCTATTCTATTCTATTCTATTCTATTCTATTCATCTTTGCTGCCACTTAGTTCACACCAGTGTGAATCCAACTTAATACTCACATGCCAATAGAATAACACAGATGGAAAAGAGCCTGGAGGTTTTCTAGTCCAACTTCATGCTCAAGCAGGGGACCCTATACCATTCTGGACAAATGACTGTCTAGTCTCTTCTTAAAAACCTCCAGTGATGGAGCACCCACAACTTTTGGAGGGAAGCCGTTCTCCTTAGTTCTAGATTGGATCTTTCCTTGATAAATTTCCCTCCGTTACTTCTTATCTTGCCCAGAATAGAATAGAATAGAATAGAATAGAATAGAATAGAATAGAATAGAATAAATATTGGAGAGTAGAGTAGAGTAGAGTAGAGTAGAGTAGAGTAGAGTAGAGTAGAGTAGAGTAGAGTAGAGTAGAGTAGAGTAGAGTAGAGTAGAATAGAATAATGGAATGAAGAATAGAATAGAATAGAATAGAATAGAATAGAATAGAATAGAATAGAATAGAATAGAATAGAATAGAATAGAATAATGGAATGAAGAATAGAATAGAATAGAATAGAATAGAATAGAATAGAATAGAATAGAATAGAATAGAATAGAATAGAATAGAATAGAATAGAATAGAATAACTTTGGCAAACAGGTTGGCCCCCTCTTCTCTGTCACAGCCCCTCAACAAGATGTAACATTGTCCAAATGTAAACAGACTTTAAAATTAATTTTATAGCGAGTGCGGAAGGTTGGTTTGGGAGGGTGAAGACCTTTGTGGATTTCTGATTTTCGTGGGATAGTTGGAACGAATCCTGTGGACCTCAATCCACCCACTGTATTCTAAAACTGAGTGATTCTCCTGGTTTCTCTTTGCATCAGGCTGAATCTGTGTCGCTTTGTGGGAAGTCAGCCTCACCCCCAGAGAAAGAAATATTTTTTGGGAATATTAAAAGGCAGAATATTATATTTCCCCAAAGAATCTTAAAGGCAGAAGTCTCTCTGCCCCAAACAGAAACCAGGTCTGCAGAAATGCAGATGTGATAATCTTGTCAGAAAGATTGGAGCCAGGAAGCTTGGAGCTGATGGGATTAGAAAGACAAAGATCCCTAGAATCAACAATCCCTCACACCAAAAAATCCAACAGTCATCAGCCACAGCCCCACGGAAGCAGGATATGACTTTTGGGATATAATAGGATTAACCCCCCACCATCAGAATACCAGAAAGGCACACTCAGACTCAGGTCAAAGTTCCTGCCATAGGAACAACTCCAAACACAAAAGCTCAAGAAGGTATAAAAACCCACCACTCCCTACTACATGTGGTCAGCTTTCCCAGAGTCACTTTTCTATCTGCTCTTCAATAAAACCACAACCTTCTTTCTAAAGCAGCCTCCATTTTGTTTATTCCCAGCTTGGACTGGACCCTGATGAATTTCAACAGCTTCATTCTCAGCTTACTTCCGTGGTTCTTCCATTAAGAAGAGTTTAGGAAGCTCGGCCTATGGGAAGGAGGGAGAGAAAAAGAGAGAGAAAATAAAGGGGAAAAGCATCTGAAAGTGCAAGTGGTCCTTGATTTACCACAGTCCGTTTAGTGACTAAAGTTACAAAGTCACTGAAAAAAAGTGACTTATGACCATTTTTCATATTTATGACCGTCGTAGCATCCTCATGGACACGTGATCAAAATTCAGACTCATATCGATGATGGTTACAATATCCCAGGATCATACAATCCCCTTTTGTGATCTTCTGACAAGCCAAGTCAACGGGGAAGGCAGATTCTCTTAATAACCATGTCACTAATTTAACACCTGCAGTGATTCACTTAAGAACTGTGGCAAGTAAAGTCATAAAAATGGAGCAAAAGTCACTCAACAAACGTCTCATTTAGCAACAGAAATTTTGGGCTCCATTGTCGTCGTAAGTCAAGGACCACATCTGTACCAGAAAGTGCCAGGCAAGGGAGGGGGGAAGAATTATTATTGGGTGTGCATTTATGGGAGAAATTAGCCTTTATATAGAAGTATAAAATCTTTCCATGGGGAATCTGTAAACCTGAGCTGTTTGGTCAGATATACAAAGCAGGTCGTCATCCTAAATTTGTACAGCTGAGTCATTCAAGTTGTGCAACTATCTTCTACCTCAAGGTTATCTGAGAAGATGCATCTTGTTGTGTTGCAAACATCATGCAAAACATAGGCAACTGTGCAAAACCTATGCATAGGGCAGCAGAGTGAAACCGTTGTCACGCCTGCTGTGACAGCTGACCTTGAATAAAATTTGCAAGCAGGCTTGAAATGCAGGGAGACCCAGTTGTATATGCAACATATACACATACACACACAAACACACAAACACATTCGATCAGAAAAGTACTGAGTGTTCTGTAATATTCTTTCCTCAGAATAAGCTTGTGAGTGGTTCCCAAAATAAGACAATGTAGCTCAGTGTTTTTTCTAAATAATATATAGGCTTGCGTGGAAATATCTGACTTATCCAATAATGCAATAATAAATTTGCAAATTCTCCTTCTGGTGCCATGTTGTTATATTACCAAATTTTGCAAAAGTTACTCCCCTCCAGTATTTAACTTGTTCAGCCTTAATGTGTCTTCCTTCCTTCCTTCCTTCCTTCCTTCCTTCTTTCCTTCCTTCCTTCCTTCCTTCCTTCCTTCCTTCCTTCCTTCCTTCCTTCCTTCCTTCCTTCCTTCCTTCTCTCTCTCTCTCTCTCTCTCTCTCTCCCTCCCTCCCTTCCTTCCTTCCTTCCTCCCTCTTATCTCACCTACCTTATTTCTCTTTCTTTCTTTCTTTCTTTCTTTCTTTCTTTCTTTCTTTCTTTCTTTCTTTCTTTCTTTCTTTCTTTCTTTCTTTCTTTCTTTCTCTCTCTCTCTCCCTCCTTCCCTCCCTCCCTCCCTCCCTCCCTTCCTTCCTTCCTTCCTTCCTTCCTTCCTTCCTTCCTTCCTCCCTCTTATCTCACCTACCTTATTTCTCTTTCTTTCTTTCTTTCTTTCTTTCTTTCTTTCTTTCTTTCTTTCTTTCTTTCTTTCTTTCTTTCTTTCTTTCTTTCTTTCTTTCTTTCTTTCTTTCTTTCTTTCTTTCTTTCTTTCTTTCTTTCTTTCTTTCTTTCTGTCTTCTCCACAGGAACCATCGACTCTGATGGGAGTTTTAGAAAATAATATTTTTTTTTCTAGGAGTTGTTTGCAAGCTGACAGTTGATGCCTAGATTGCAATAGAAAATAATTGGAGCAGAAAAAAGGACGGTCATTTTCGCCGGGATGGGTGAGTGAGTATATTTCGAGAATCTGAAGGACAGGCCTAAAGAAAAGGGTGAAGGAAATCAGATTGGAGTTGAAAGTTAGTGGAATTATTAAAAGTTAAGCTTTAGGAGTTCCCAACACAGCTGGCCAACCATCTTTTGAGGGAAAAAAAGGAACAAAATAGATACCTT